>JAKCPI010012307.1:0-51587 GCA_023213315.1 Euborellia annulipes | reverse complement strand
TGCCCCCCTGCGGACACCCATGTGGAAGATCAAATTAGACCACCATAATAGGAAATAAATGTCTATAAAATAAAGCCTTTAGAAGCAAATAGTAGTAAAAAAAACGTATAAAAAACATGTTAGTAAAAAAGCTAACTGCAAACAAGCAATTTTAGAAAAAAACACCCTAGCAAAAATATGAATATGAGTAACACTTTTAGAAAAAACATAATAGAAAATAAATGTCTATAAGATACATTTTGAGTAACAACATAGTAGAAAATAGACATTAGAAGCAACATATTAGCAAATACATAACTCCAAATAACACATTCAACTGTATTTGTTAAGGAAAATAATATTATTTTGTTTTATGTAGATGATTTCATAAATACCTATTCCTTTTGGGCAAGCTCGAAAACTAAAAACAATCTAGTATGAGAGGAAAGTGTGTGTGTGTGTGTGTGTGTGCTTTGTATATTTTTTTTCGGAATCTTAGGCTCTTAATTCCAAACTAAAACTGTAAAAAGTTTTTCCGATCAAGTTACTCAATTAAAAAAAAGATTATACCGCGTTCGTTTCTTCCCTGCTGTACCACGCCAGGTAGATGCTCTTCTTATCACTCGTCTCGATCCTCTATTATTCCGAAAATAAATCATTAGCTTTAAAATACTTCTAAAATATTTATACACTACCAAATGTATACCGAAAATAGTCTACTAAATTTGTGTTACTAATTTAATTAAATTAGCTAAGCAATAAGCAAGAATGTCTTCCTTTAGAATTTTTGAATTTATACTCACTAAGATTTCTCATTAATTACCCTTAATCCTTATTCTTTATTAGATGATTAATCAGCAGAATTACAAAATGACTGTCACTGTATGTCTGACTGGCTGGTGCTGATCAAATCAAAGTCTCCGTCGTGTGCTCCTTGCTAAGCTGCTTAGAGTTGCTCTCTCTCTCTCTCTCTCTCGTTGTAGATTTAAATAACATAAATTAGCGGTGATTAGCCTGTGGCTAACATATATCTTGGTTTATCTCGGCTGCCGGCTCTCGCCATTTGCATAGAGACTAATCTATTAGCAGACTCGGGAGTTTAATCTCTGACGCTCTTTTGCAAATGCTCTCTGCGCCATTTTGCTGCTCATTTCGATGGAAATGTTAAGAAACAACTAAGTCACAACCCCCTCCCAACCCCACCCCCACTTTACCCCAAGATTTTTAAATAGGCATTTTTCTTCATCAAACAAAATAGTAGTAAGAAGGGAGTGCTCTGGTATCATCTATCGGTATATCTAAGAAGTTATTCCTTAATTAACTTGTTTTAATTTAGGAAATTAGGTAAATTGAATTGCTAATTTGGAGCTGTGGAATTAAAAAAAAAAAATGAATATTTAAAAAATATTTTCTTAATGATAGTCTATAAAAATCTTCTGCTGTTCTTATCAGCTGTAAATTTTTTTTTTTTTTTTTTGTTTTTTGAGTATGTTAAAAGTTTTATGAACATAAAAAAACTTAGAAATAGTAACAATACTTAGCTCTTTTCAAACCTATAAACTGGAGATCACCAATTTGACTCGGTAGACAATTTTTTTTTTTTTTTTGGGATTCCTATTTCCACATAGATTATTTAAAGAAATTAGCCCACGCTAAAAAAATAGAAGTTCCCGAGTAAAATAATTAAAAAGATCGAGGGATAGCACACGCCCGCAGCAGGTCTGCATAGTGAACCTTGAGGGACACACAGGGATATACACGTCCACACCAGGGACACACAAAGGATCGAAAGTGACCAGAACAAAAATGTGTGTTCCTGGGGGCGGGTGTGTGTATCCCAATGTGGTCCCTGGTGAGGACGTCGTGTATCCCAATGTGTCCCTGGTGTGGACGTGTCCTATCCCTGTGTCCCTCAAAGTCTCACTATGCAGACCTGCTGTGGGCATGTGTCCCCCCTCGATCATTTCTTAATCATTTTTACTTGAGTTGAAAATATTTCAATAATGTTTAAATTTACTTCAAAATTAAATTTATTCATTCTAAATGAGAAGAAAAATAAACAAAATGTTAATGAAACGAAATGAGTAAATTAAAATCAAAAGCGGAAAAAGAGTTAAAAGCCCTTTTGACTCTTTTCTTGTCCTTTACATTCTGGTAAATTTCTTATTTATATTAGAAATAAAGTAAAGGAATTTATAACAGAAAATTATTGTTATAATTTCAAATATATATTTATACAAATAATTGAAATATATAAATTTAAAAAAATTTAATTACTAATAATAGTAATAATAATTGAAGGAAAATTTCATTTGCCATATCGGATTTTGTGCGTGCCCCATTCGTGATAATAGTGGCACATTCAAGAGTATATAAATTTAATACTAACGATGTAAAAGAGGCTGTATAATCCGTGTAAGGAAAGGAGGAGCAGCAATCAAAAAAATAAAGCTTCCGTTAATAAAAGAAGAAACATTTCGAGTTAATTTTATTGTTCTATATTTAACAACTTTGGTAAACGGAGGCTTTCAATTTTTAGCTGCTACTGCTCCTTTTTTGTGACTTTTATAAATTTAATTAAAAAATCTTTACATATCAAATCAAATTTACCAGAGGAAATTCTTTTCAAAACACTTTTATTTGGTCCCATGGCAAAATTTTTTTCAGGAGATTATATAAAAAATAATTAAATGTGATATGGTATTAAAAAAAAATAAAGATATAAGTAGTGGCTGGGTATGTTGATTGAAGGAGATATGGAAGCAGAGGCAGCCAAAAATAAAATACTCTGAATGCTTAACCAATCAGCCGGAGAGGTTTCGTTTATTTACTATAAACCATCTTCAGTCCTTTAATTGGTATATTTATACTCACAGTTAGTCAGGTGAAAATTAATATACATTGTTGTAAAATAGAATACTATTGTTCACTTATATATATAATGAAAATTGGGCTTTGATGAATTTGATGGTTGTGTGTGTGAGTTTCAAATTCTCTATATATATTTGAAACTCACACACACAACCATCAAATTCATCAAAGCCCAATTTTCATTATATACATAAGTGAACAATAGTATTCTATTTTACAACAATGTATATTAATTTTCACTTGACTAACTCTGAGCATAAATATACCAATTAAAGGACTGAAAATGGTTTATAGTAAATAAACCGAAACGTCTCCGGCTGATTGGTTAAGCATTCAGAGTATTTTATTTTTGGCTGCCTCTGCTTCCATATCTCCTTCAATATTAAAAAAATTGAAAAACTATTTTTTTTTTTTTTTAATTTGATTTAAGGTCTTTTTCGTGATTGAAAGTCATTTAGATCCCGTCTCTATTTATTTCAATTGGATTGATAGACCAGCTAATTGAAATAAATTTTTGTCGCATGAGACGGGATTCGAACCTTTGAGCTTTGGTAGCTAATGCTCTAGCCCTGAGAAAATATAATTTGAATTTAAATCAATTGCAGGGTCTTTTATTTTAATTATTTTATTTTTTAATAGTTTTTGAGCATCTTAGAAGGTATTTTAATTAATAGGTAAATATAAATTGTTTGTTTTTGTCATATATACAGTACTTAATTAATTTGTTTATCCGTGATCGGATTGCAAATTGTTTCCTTATTTGGTCGTTAGTTTCCAACAGAATCCAATCAATTCCATTAATTAATAATAGAGCCGATATCTACAATATACTTAGTTTATGTTTATTAACGTAGCCTGAGTCAATAGGCGTATCTAGAGCATCTGCCATTACATTAGGGGACCAACTATTTGTATCCGAGGGTAATTAAGTGGACACTCAATTAGATAGGCAGACATCACTGGCCATATTGCCTCTCACCCACGCAGGCATTCCACCGCAGATAGAATTCCAATTCCCTTCGGGAACTTCAATTTGCTCAAGTTTCCCCGAATTTGTGCAGCTCTTAGTCACTTTGAATAGGGATTAATTTCATTAATAGTCTGTTTGGTAGCTTTTTGATGAAGTTAGAAGATCAAAGATAATAGATTTTACTTTTACTTTCTCTTACCCTATATATGAAATATATACAGAAAGAAAGTATTGAGATCATGTCAAAAATTCGATGTCAAGATTTTGATGGATATACATGTTTTGTGGTCCTCTGAGTCCAAAAAAGGTGGGTCCCGCAAATTGGTCTGTGTATGTGTGTCTGTGTGAGTCTGCCTGTGAACAAAATATCTCAAGAACGAAAGGAGGTTGTAATTTTATATTTAAGTTTAGGTATCCCCTGGAACAAAACAAAATTGGTCAAAGAGTACTGGTACTTTACTGATGTACTTTTACAGCTTTTTTCGATTTTCTCAAAATTCTCTTTAACGATTTTGATTAAAATTCAAAAATCAATTATTTTTTAAGAAGCTCTTTAAAATGTATATTTTCATTTTGCTCTCAAAATTGTTTGAAAACCATTTTACTCTTGTACTTCTTATGAAGGGCTAGGTTTTTTTTACTTTTGATATTCCATTTATAAAATATCAATTTAGATTTTAAAATCAAAATTAAATTTTTTAATTAAAAAAAAAAATTATTTATATCTGTTCTTTGAAGTAATTAAATTAATTTTTAACAAATAAAAATTCCAATTTCAATTAGAGTTTAAAAATTCAACTAACTTAAACTGATAATAGACTAATCAGATAATTATCTTAATTAAACAAAAGAACTCGGAGACCGTGGGGTATTTTTATTTGAACAAGAGAGTCTCTTAAAGTAGTATTGGTGCAATTAAACTTATGATCTAAAACTGAAACAGCCTGGAGTCTAGATAAAAAAAATAAAAATCTGGTGTAACTAGTCCCACAGCACACAACTTTCTCTTACCTTCAATAATCAAAAATTGTGTTCTGTGCTTGTCCCACCAGATTTAAAAATTTATAAACATGGAAAAATATTTATAATTTGATAGCATGGCAACCATTTCTCCTATCTTTTCTATGAAGCACAAGAGTGAAGTGTGCTTCAAACAATTTTCAGGATAAAAATGAGAATATATATTCAAAAGATCATCTAAAAAATAATTGATTTTTGAATTTTAATCCAAATAGTTAGATCGAGCGAATTTTGAGTAAATTGAAAAACACTGAAAAAGTACATCAGTAAAAAAACTAGTACTCTTAGGCCGATTTTGTTCAAAAGCTTCGTGTCACGTCTCATGGGGGTGCCTAACTTAAATATAAAATTTCAACCTCCTAGCTCTTTTCATTCTGGAGATATTTTGTTCACAGACATACCCACTGACAGACCATGTCGTGAAAACCACTTTTTTGGGCTCAGGGGACCTTAAAACGTGTATATCTATCAAAATCACCACATCGAATTTTTGACATGAATCCAATACTTTCTCTCTTTATATATTTACATGAGGTAAGAGAAAGTAAAAATGAATTCAAAAAATTTTTAATTTAATCTCAATCTTATATTCATCTTGAAATTTGTTCTTAAAGAAAGTACATATACCTTAAGGGAAATGGAAAAAAATTCCTTTCTTTTTTTTGCGTATTCACAATAGAATGAGTTCAATTTTCACGTTTCCTCTTTTTCTCTCAACGAACAAATAGCGAGACTCTGGACCATACAGGGTGGCAGCGAATTATTCTGATCGGCTGAGCATGTTAATGGGTTGGAACATTCGCATAAGTCTCTGCGGTTTCCACCTTGAACCTTAAACGCCTTAAACCTTCTTCTTTACGTAGAACACAGATGGTGCCTCTATTTCGTCTTTCTTACGCAAGAGTGACATCGTCAAATAACTTTATGATGAAAGCAAATGAGTAGAGAGAGAGACATCATCTTTTATATTCTCTCTTTTACATATTTATTAGAATTAGAACATTAAATTATCTGTTGTTCTGCTTGTCCAGTGATCTCAAATTAAAAAAAATCTGGTGCGACTGGTCGCACGGCAAACAATTTTCTCTTATCTTCGGTAATCGAAAGTTGTGTTCTGTCCTTGTCACACCAGATTTTTCGTGTCGGCATATATTTAGTTTCCGTCGATATATTAGATTTAAGATGTAAAATTTATTAGTATGGGAAAATATATATATTTTGTTACCATGGCAACCATTTATTAATTTTTAGATGTTTTCAAATGTATATTCTCATTTCCTTCGAAATTGTTTGAAGACAACTTTACTCTTGTACTTCATAGGGAAAGATAGGATAAATGGTTGCCATGGTAACAAAATATAAATATCTTCCCATACTAATAAATTTTACACCTTGAATTCAAATACAAGTATATCGGTGCAAAATAAATATATCTCGAAACAAAAAAATCTTGTGTGACAAGCACAGAACACAACCAGATTTTATATAATAAAATTCCTAATTAATTGCAAAAATAAAATGATATAATTATAAATAATAATAATATTAGCATTAATTTTTATTAAATCTAGTAAAAATAATATATGAATGAAATTAGCCACACCAAATGATTTGATTGTTGTTGGCGCTCACAGCGCCACTGTTGCCATTCCTCCCGGCAAGTTGATCAATCAGTCTAAAGAAGATAGTCGAGTTTTGACCCACGCGATTTCGTGAGTGCGAAACGAATTGTGAATTTTTACTTTTTATTTATAAAGTGCATCAGTTAGTGATTGATTAATATCTCCGGGATGTGTTAAGTGTTTATTAAGTGTTTGAAAATATTAAATGGAGTCGCGAATGGAGTATAATGACAACGGTGAGTTGTGATCCTTTTATTTAAGCAAATGGTCAAAAAGAGGGCGAGGTCTGTTTGATCTACTGTATATTCGATTTAATTTCATTTTTAGTAATATCTACAATTATTTAGTGATATTTGACTACATTTTTTTTTATTTTTTAATATGTTTGCTTTGTTGTGATAAGTGCGAATCTGCAACTTGCATTTGATAAGAGAATCAAATTCAGTGCAAATTAATAATTGCTCGAATCCGACATTCGAGGCAGTTGAACCCCGCCTATATTACGCCATTTTAAGATTTTTTAAAACCAACCAGTTTATAGTTGGCTAGCCCCGCCCAGATCAGATAAATCTTTAAACCAATAGGCAGTGAGATCTTGAGAATCATCTTGGCCTTTCACCAAAAGCATTTTCTGTATCTTTTTCTCTTTTCATTAAACATATTTTTGTCTAGTGTGATTTTTTTAGAGGTTCCTTTCGTTTTCACCTCTGCCTAGTAACTTTTGAAAATTAAATAACTAAATAGAGATAGATAATTAAACAAAGAATAATAAATAATTATTGAAAACGTTTACAATTGATTAAATAAAAAATAAACGAATAAATAAAATTAAGATAAAATAAATAAAATAAACATAATATTGAAATTATAATAAAAACGAGTGATAAATAAATGAAATTTATGTATTAACTCATGCACTTATTTAAATATTGCAATATAAATAAATAAAGTAAATAAAGCCTAATTAATAAATTATTTTTTGGCTGAAGAAAATTCTTAAAACAAAAAAATTCAATCAGGTCATTTTATGAAATTTTACGAGGTTTAAATTGACTACAACTTTGATTTTAACCTCAAATACCTTTTGAACCAGTCAAGTTAACAAAAAATCATAAGAGACCTTTTTTGTAGAGCGTTAAATTTGCTATAAGAATTCTCTTTGTCGACATGATCTGTATAATAAATAAATAATCTTCAGCCGTTCCTTCTGTCGTTTGGGACATAGAAAAAGATCTCGCTTCATGTTCCCAGGGGAGTAGTTCGTTTTCCACTTGTTAGTTTGACTACGACTTTATTTTTGGTAGTTTGAATGATTCAAATATTTCTTCTAAGCTTGATTGCTATATGGGTATTTTAATGTTCCCGTATTTTTTTCAACAATTAAATGATTTCAATTTATTTTTAGAAAATATATTAGAAATATTTTTTGTAATTATTAAAAGAAAAAAAAAATAATACCATAATCATTTTATTTTGTTTATTTATGCTTCTAATGGATGTCCTGTATACTTTAATGACTCTATTATTCAAATTGTATCCCATTAATATTGATAAATCTAAAAATATTCTCTCTCCTCTTTTCTCTGCATTTCATCATCTCATTAGAAAATGATACTTGATAAAAAAAAAAAAAAAAAAATTAAAAAGAAAAACGCCATTATGATGTGATATAAATCTAAATTGTTTTTTCTTCGTTCTTAATCAAGTTGGAATAATTATATATATTTTTGTTAAGTAATATATATGATTGATGCGAAGGGAGTATTTTATTTATTTATTTATTTATTTTTTTTGAATTGCAAATGGGTGTCGTTTAAAATGTGCCAACGCCATCTAATGATTGAAGATAATTATTCAATTTTGCTTAATGTGCGCAAAACTCGAACTTTGTTGCTGCAGAGCTCACCCCCTTTTCTCCCCCTAAAACCCGACCACCCATACTCCGAATGCTTAACGACATTCGTAATACAATGAAAACTTGAGTGTTCTCTTTAAATTAATAGTCTGGAAAATAACACATTTTATAACAAACCCCTTCAATCTTTCCCCTCTCAGGCTTAACCTAAAATTAATGCCAATTTTTTTTATTTTTTATTTAGGGTAAATGTCATTTCAAAAATTGGAATGAACAATATATACGACTTTAATTGCCAGATAAAGATACCAATCTTACTTCTTTAAGGGATAAAAGTTAATTAGAGAAAAAAAAAACTTTTTTTTAAGAACTTGAGACATGGAAATAATTAAAAAAAAATTCTTTTAATCTTCTCATCATATAAAAAAAATATTCTTTTATTTTACTTTCTCTTATCCTATATGGACCCTGTTATGCATTAGTGTGTCAAGCGCCAAAAAATTAAAAATTGAGTTAAGCACGGAATATTGTTTCAAATGCTATAATTAATAGTATTTAAGTTGTATGCTGGGTATGTGAGATTGGAGTTGGGAAGAATAAAACCAGCGTTGTCGAACACCTTTACACTTTTATTCAGGCAGACGTTTCGGTAACCATAACGGTTGCCATCTTCAGTGCCAATGAAAGTTTTTCAAGGTGTCCCTGTCATACATAATAATCTTATATAGTATAGGATTATTATGTATGACAGGGACACCTTGAAAAACTTTCATTGGCACTGAAGATGGCAACCGTTATGGTTACCGAAACGTCTGCCTGAATAAAAGTGTAAAGGTGTTCGACAACGCTGGTTTTATTCTTCCCAACTCCAATTAATAGTATTTTTTATGAAATATGTCCTAAAAAAATTTATATTTAAGGCTCAAACAGACAGAACGCGAAATTCGCGACGCTCAGGATACGCGCGCATTTCGCGGCGTAAGGCGTTTTTGCTAAGCCACACAGGAAGCATAATCTGGGCGCACGATCCGGTATTGTGTATATGTTTCAACAACCTTTATTTAATGAATTTATAAATATTTTATAAATAAAGTATTATATTACGAAAGAAATAGAATATCATTGCAAAATTAGATTTTATTTAAATCTTATTTTATTAATGATAACTTTGATTAAATATTTTTCGAGGCTTGTAAATTAGAATAAGATAATACTATTCAATTACATCGATTCGGACTTTTTACTAATCATAGATTGACTGCCAAGAAAAAACATATTTTATTATTTACTTTTATTTAGTTAGAGGCGAAAAAACAAGTGTTTTTAACTCTATAAGTTTTTTTATTTCATTACTCATCTTGATGATTCGCCTGTTCGCGCGAAGGAGTTGTAAATTTGTACAACTCGAAAAAGCTGTCGCGCGAAAGAGAGCGTTTACGCCGCGTAAGTTCGCCCCCTGTGTGACGGGGATGATACAGTCTTGCCTTATACAACATTTCGCGCCCTTTCGCGGCGTTGAAAAAACGCCAAGCGACGCGAATTTCGCGTTCTGTCTGTTTGAGCCTTTAATGTTACTTGTACAATTGAAAAAAAAAATGTTAATTTAATTTAATTTAATGTTAATTTTCTCAAAACTCGGTAGCTGGCGCTTGACACACTAATGCTTAACAGGGTCCATATATGAAATATATAGAGAGAAAGTATTGCGATCATGTCAAAAATTCGATGCCGAGATTTTGATGGATATAGGCTACACGTTTTGCGGTCCCATGAGTACAAAAAAGTAGATCCCACAAATTGGTCTGTCTGTATGTGAACAAAATAGATTGATATTTTATATTTGAATTAGGCACCTCCCCCACCCCATCGCCCAAGAGGTGAAAATAAGCTTTTGAACAAAATCGGCCAATACTTTACTAATGTACTTTTGGGGTCGTCCACATATTACATAACGCCTTTTTTTTTGACGATTTTCTAGTTCCCCCCCCCCCCTTCTGAATAAAATTTCTTATGCAAAATTCATATCATTATTCCTTTTTTTTTTTTACTTTCTCTTACCTATGTATATATGTAATATATATATAGAGAGAAAGTATTGGATTCATGTCAAAAAATTCGATGTCGAGATTTTGATGGATCTTCACGTTTTGAGGTCCCCTGAATCCAAAAAAGTGGTTTTCGCGACATGGTCTGTCTGTGTGTGGGTGGGTGGGTGGGTGTGTGTTCAATTTTAAGCATGAAGGAATTGAGCTACGAGGTTGAAATTTTATATTTAAGTTAGACAGCCTCCGGGACCGGAAAAATAAGCTTTTAATCAAAATCGGCCAAAGAGTACTAGTACTTTACTGATGTACTTTTTCAGTTTTTTTTCGATTTTCTCAAAATTTGCTCCAACGATTTTTTTTTAAATTCAAAAATCAATTATTTTTTAGATGCTCTTTAAAATGTATATTCTCATTTTGCGATTGAAATCTTCTGAAGACTACTTTACTCTTGTAATTCATAGGGAAGATAGGAGAAATGGTTGCCATGGTAACAAAATATAAATATTCTCCCATACTTATAAATTTTACATCTGAATTCATATGTTCAGTACTGTCGGGAACTAAATATATGTCGACACAAAAAAATCTGGTGTGACAAGCACAGTACACAACTTTCGATTACCGAAGGTAAGAGAAAGTTGTGTGCTGTGCGCCAGTCACACCAGATTTTTTAGCAAATTTTCTCTCGTGACTACATTTTTCCTTGTTGGAAAATCATTCGACTTTTTTTTTTAATTCTTATAAATTCAACTTTGAATCGTTAAATCCCACTTAGAGAAACCCCCGGGTCTCCCATGTCACAATTAGTAACGTTTTGTCCAGACCCCCCCCCCCCCCCCCTAACGCGTTATGTAATATGTGCAGGGCTCCTTTTTCGTTTTTTCGATTAACGATTTTGTTTAAAATTCATAAATCACCTATTTTTTGGTTGCTCTTTAAAAAGTATAGCAGTGAAATTTTTCGCGAAAATTGATTGCAGTATACTTTACTGATGTGGAAGTATTCGTAGCTCCGCGCCATCTATGAATGGTCTAAGTTTGGAAACTAAATGAATTTCGACACAAAAAATCTGGCGTGACCAGCACAATACACACACATCTTTATTTTGCCGAAGGTTAAGAGAAAGTTTTGCGCTGTGCGACCAGTCACACCAGATTTTTTCTGAGTCATCCGTTAGAAATTTTCGAAATGAACATTTTTTTTTTTTTTTTAATTTAAAACATTAGTCATAATTTATCATAATATTAATTATTAATGTATGATGCTATAATTATTCTAAAAATCCTATTATACCAATAGATTATCAAAGAGTATCATTCATTAATTTTGTCAAAGATAAAACTTTGAAATTTATTTGAAATGAAAACTAGGACTGTAATTAATTATTATTATATTTTTAATTTTTTTCGAATTTTAATAATATCGATGGTCGTTTATCAAATAACACTTGACAACAAAAAAGACATTTTTAAAAGTTTCCTTCACTTCATGAGTCAATTCTTATTAATTTTGGATTGAGAAAAACGAATATGACAAAGAAAAAATTTTATTTGCTCTAAAAATTTTTATAGAAAATATACTCTAAAACGACTCCTATTATGAAATTTCAAAAAAATTTTAAGGCGTCATCCCTTAACAATATGCAGATAGTTAAAATACTTCAAAATATTCAAGTTTGCGCCCATTCGGAGATCATTTAGACGTGCCTCAAACGCTTAAAGTTTAGAAAAATCTAATTTTTTTAGTTTTTTTAGCATCCCTAATACAATTTTTACCATTCCTTAATTCAAAAAAGATATATTTACGATATAGTTCTTTGCCTTTCCAAAAATTCATTCGTGTAAATGAAGTATTAACCAAATTATGAACAAAATAGTTATCAAAGTCTGGTAAAATAAAAACACTTTGGCTGCCTTTTAGTAGGGCTGGACGGTAATGGATTTTCATTACCGACCTCGATAATGAAAAAAACCGGTTTTTCTCGAAAACACTTTGGCTGCCTTTTAGTAGGGCTGGACGGTAATGGATTTTCATTACCGACCTCGATAATGAAAAAAACCGGTTTTTCTCGAAAGTCGGTAAAAATTTTTTACCGCCCGCGGAACCAAAGTTTGCCGCCGCGGAACATTTTTTTTTTGCGGAACCAAAATTTATTTTACCTTTTTTTAGAGAGCCAATTTTTTGCCGAAACATTTTTTCCCCCGCGGAACCAAAATTTTTTCCAGTCCGGAAAAATATTTTACCTTTTTTTTTTAGAGAGCCAATTTTTGCCGAAACATTTTTTTTGCCGCGGAACCAAAATTTTTCCCGACCGGAAAAATATTTTACCTTTTTTTTTTAGAGAGCCAATTTTTTGCCGAAACATTTTTTTTTTCGCGGGACCGAAATTTTTCCCCGGCCGGAAAAATATTTTACCTTTTTTTGCCGCCGCGGAACATTTTTTTCTCGCCGAACCAAAATTTTTTACCGCCCGAAAAAATAGGTTTTTACCGACTTTCGAAAAAAAACCGGTTTTTATCGAATTAGAGGTTCGTTACCGCGTTTTCGGTAAAAAATTTTTACCGGTCTTTACCGGTAAACCGGTTTACCGTCCACCCTACCTTTAGGCACTTTGATCTCTCTCCGACAATAAATAATAAAGAAAAATAATATTGTAGTTTGATTAAAATTAAAGATTATCTCTATTTTATTAAATTTTCTAACGAGAAAAATAAGAATTTTTATTCATATAATCTTACTTTCCCTCGGCAGAAAATGTTCATTGATTTTGTTAATATGAAATATTAATTGATATTATATTTTCTACTCTAATTTATTATCTTTATCTTAATTCGTTCATCATATTAATTAGCTATTCTTTTCCCTTTAGTTTTTTTTTTTTATTATTTATTTATTTCCTATAAAAATTTAACAAAGATAATCAATCATCTAGAATAAATAATATAATATAATAGCTTATATAATTATCTTATATATAGCTTATATAATTAATATAAGTACTATTGTCTCTTGGGAAAGATCAGACTTTACGATTTAAGTGTCACTGGTTCGCTTCTCGTCTTGAAGCGAGTTTGTATAAATAAATGTAGCTGAATCACAAATATCGTCATTAATATAATAAGAGTCGTTTAATGTCTAAATGGCCAAAGATGCCGAAAAGACTAAGGCGAGTAGAAATGAAAATAAATTGTTTTGAAAAATAAATAACAAAAAAGTTTTTTTTTTTTTTTTTAACATTCACACTTTTTTCTCATTCACACACACATTCACACAGTCTTTTCGGCAACTTAGGCCATTTAAGACTTAACGATACTCGAATGTTTAATATATCTATTGGGGGTCCAGGCATTTCTATTCAATTCATTTGCTATCCAAATGCCTTAAATAATAAAATCATCGGACTGCCTGGGGTCCGAACCCGCGACGTTCGATATAGAAGGTAGGCACGCTACCAACTACACCAAGCCCCGAGCACCAAAAAAAAGTTAAATGTATGTGAAAGTCCAAAGCAAGCTTGCTAATTGGCTAGTACAGTGAGCGCCACAATTAATGTCCCACCTGATAGCTAGAGCCTTAAGTATATGGTGTAGAGTGAATTAATTTTAATGAACGGTAAATTAGGTAAAACGTAAAATTTGGGACAAATTATTTTATTTTACCTTTTCAAATTTAAAATTATTTCACCGTAAGCCATATACTATACCATATCCTAAGGCTCTACCTCGCAGGTGTAATACTTTGAAAAAATATTTTTTAATTTTCATAAATTTAGAGTTCAAATTGGTAAATCAAAAGACGCGTTTTTCGGTTATTTATAAACAAATATTTGAAATTTTTTAAAGATGTTTTATGACTCGCACACCTCCTCCTCTTCTTTAACGAATTTAATCAAATCTTGTATTCTAGGATTCCCTAGAGCTATAAAACCTCCCTCTTGTAAACAAACGTAAATTACAACGGAGTTTATTATTATGTTGAATGTTGAATGTAATTTTTCTGGTAAGGAAGAATGATAAAACATTTTAATTCCGACCGCCTTCTCAAGACTTAAAACCTTAATTGGAAAATAAAGGTGTGGTCACTATCCATTTTATTGCACTTAATTATTCATATAATAATCTTGTAAAGTTCACTTATTTTTTAATTCTTTCTTTTGTTATGAAAAAAGTTAATAAATTATATAATATCCCTAGTAAAAATGATTAAAAATGATCGAAGGATACACACGCCCGCAGCAGGTATGCTTAGTGAACCTTTAGAGAGACACAGGGATATACACGCCCGCAACAGGGACACACACAGTAGATCGAAAGAAAAATGTGGGTCCCTGGTGCGGGCGTGTATATCCCTGTGTGTCTCCAAAGGTTCACTATGCAGACTAGCTGCGGGCGTATGGATCCCTCAATCATTTTTAATCATTTTTACTCGGGTTACTAATATTTGAAAAATAAAGTCGACTTTTGAATAATCTAGTAATATCTTTTACTATTTTATGATATGGAAGGTCGGGAAGCGTCTCGTCGTTGAGATAAGTATAATATTAGTGATTGACCTACAATAAGATTTTTGTATTATTGGAATTATTTAATGAAAAAAAGTTTCACACTTTATTTTTTAAATTATCCTATTTATTTATTCTAGAAAAATTCCCTACGTCAACTTTTTATATTAAATTATAACGTATTAAAAGATAAAGATGATGATAATTATTTTAATTATTATTTTTCTACTGTTAAGAGCTGTGGTTGCTTTTTTTAAGTAGATGAATAAATGGAATGTTGCTAATAATAATAAAATTATTAATACAATAATAAGCAAGGAACATTTTCGGATATATAAAATTTAATCACCTCAATTAAAAGCAAGTTTCGATGGCGTAAGTTAATATAGCGAAGGGCGCAAAGGGTTCAGAGTTGCTATTGGATTTTAATGGGAGTTGCTTTAGCTTCCGGAGTACAAATTAATGCTCAACAAAATCAGTGACGAAATTACCACCTGACGGAAAAGGAACTTCTTAAAAAAAAAAAAATTAATTAATAAAAGGAGAAGTTTTTTATGTGTGAGAAAATGGAGAAATTTTCACTCAAAGGAAGAAAAATATTGTTTTAAAGACTTAATCAACATCTAAAGCCATTAACGCTCCATCCTTATTTATTTAAATTAATTAGTAGGGTGGCCAATATAATTTAAATAAATTTTAAGTCTCAGGTCGGGAAGCTAAACACTGACTCTTAGATCATAAATCAAACAAAACCTCTGCCCACGGGGGTGGTGTAGAGGTTAGCGTGCTAACCTCATATACCAAACGTCGCGGGTTCGGACCCCAGGCAGTCCGATGATTTTATTTAAGCCATCTGGATACCAGATGGCTTAAATAAAATCCTGGACCCTAATATATATAAAATTCATAAATAACGGTTATCGTAAATGTCTTAAATGGCCTGAGCTGCCGAAAAGACAGTGTGAATGTGTGTGTGAGTGTGAGTGTGGATGAGAAAAAAAGTGTGAATGTTTAAAAAAAAAAAAAAAACTTCTCTAAAAATAAAAGAGCCAGAGAAGATTTATTAAGCCTGATTTGATGATCCTGATTTTTCACATAAAGCATTTAGTATAATTATCAATTAGCCTGTAAAAGAAGATATCATCAGTACGGTATCGTTGGTCTTATCGGAGATATTCCATCCTTAGAACCGCGCCAGATCCTTTTTAAGGATTTACGCCTTAGAAGGATGAAAGAAAGGGGGGCACAATAGATCCAGGAGGTCGCATTGTAACATATATTCCATCGAAGAAATCAATCAATCAATCAATCGTTGGTCTTGGATCAGTAGCATAATTCCCAGAAATAAATGATCATATCATACTAAAATATAAAGCGCTAGCCACTCACTTTTATGTGCCTGTTTACCACTCTCTCTCTCGCTGATTGGTTAGAGTGAGAAGAAGCATTATATTTTTCGTGAAAATTGTTTGAAGTACACTTTACTGATGTAATATTTCAGATTATTCAAATTCATTTTCCGGTTCTTCCTTCCATAGAGCCAATGTAAAATCCCTATTGGGATTTGCTTGTTAATTTCGATTCAAAAGGGGGAGGGGGATCCCTTTTGGAACTTTTACACATTTTAAAAATTTTTTTTCAATTATGAAATTTTGTATTTATTTTGGATATCTATTGTGTACAAAATATACAAAAATAAGATTAAAACGTTGAAAAATAACCATAGTTTATTTCATGCAGTCAACATTTAAAATACACATAGCGTATGAAAATTTTGAATCAATTGACTTTTTTTTACTTTTTACTATAGTTGCGTGGAAAGGAGTCAGCCAAGGAAAATAAAAACAAATTTATTCTGACGACGTTTCGAGCGCCCTTCGCGCTTTTCCTCGGGACAGTATAAGTGTCAAATATTACAGATGGTAGTGTCAAGATAGTGGGTTGACATTATTAGACAATCTCAACAAACATTAACAATGCATTCGTTGAAAGATTTAACAATGATCTTAATATCATACAACGGCATGTGTTTAGTTAAATGGTTACTTGTAAAATGTACGTTGTATGATATTAAGATCATTGTTAAATCTTTCAACGAATACATTGTTAATGTTTGTTGAGATTGTCTAATAATGTTAACCTACTATCTTGTCACTACAATCTGTAATATTTGACACTTATACCCGGTACTGTTCCGAGGAAGAGCGCGACGGGCGCTCGAAACGTCGACATGATAAATTTGTTTTTATTTTCCTTGGCTGACTCCTTTCCACTCAACTATAGTTAACCACAGCCAGTATAAGAATTAATTTACTTTTTACTTATGCAATTAATTTATAAATTTGTAAATTAATGCAATTAATTTACTTTTTACCTATGCTCAAGTTAACTAAGGTGCTATGGGAAACTTACCGAAGGGTAAGAGAAAGTTGTATGCTGTGCGCCAGTCACACCAGATTTTCTAAAATATCATTCCTTTTAAGGAAAAAAAAATCATTTTTTTTGCGATATAGAGATAGTGAGAAGGATTTAGTGAGAGACAAGTCAGAGTGAGAGATAAAACCGGCGGCAAGTGGAGTGACGTCACCGTAGGCCGAGTGCTAATCATAATCGCCCTTTCCGGGGGTCCATTATCTCGGGTTTTGTGCCTATTGTGCTTGCTCGATGTGGCTGCACAGGGGTGTTCTTTGTCCGGGTGTCGCAACCCTATCTACGATCCATCTTGCTTTATGCCAAGTGGACACAACAAAGCCCCCATGTTTAGATACATTTCCCTTACATTCCCAGACGGATCTTATTAACGGAAAAGAAAAAAAAAACGATGCCTTTTATTTCCACTAAATTGTCCCTTAGTTGGAATTAAAATCATTTATTTTATTTACAGGGTTGGATTTTATTTTGTAATTCTAAAAATGCTGAAAATTTTTATTTCATATGCCGTATAAGAGGCTTTTTTAATTAGATAAAGCCATGTTTCTTTCTGTTTTCATTTACGTCCCTTCTTTTTAATGTTGACTTGTTCACCCAGGGCTTACATCCTGTGGAAAGCGACCACGATTTACCCCGGCTAAGTCTATACTTAAATAGTATTTCTTTTTCTCACAATTCGCTAGCCTTCTCTCCATCCTCCAGCGAAAATCAGACCTTGTGTGTTAGTTATTTTCTCGCTCTAAAGCTAGACTCTAAAATTCGAGATTTATGATAAGAAAAGATTTTTAATTGTTGCTTGTTGTGAGTCACTAAGTAACTAATTTAAAAACACTTATAGCCCACGACCAAGGGTCGAGGGTTCGGATCCTAGGCAGTCCGATGATTTTATTTAAGCCATTTGGATACCAAATGTGAATTTATACAGTATATTAATCTAATAATATATTATTTTTAATTTCTCTTACCTCTATATATGTTAATATATAGAGAGAAAGTATTGTATTCATGTCAAAAATTCAATGTCGAGATTTTGATGGATATAGGCCTACACGTTTTGAGGTCCCCTGATTCCAAAAAAGTTTTTGCAATAGGGTCTGTCTGTCTGAGTTTAATTTAAAGCATGAAGGAATTGAGCTACGAGGTTGAAATTTTATATTTAATTTAAGCACCCGACTGAGGTGTGAAAATAAGCTCTTAATCAAAATCAGCCAAAAAATACTAGTACTTTACTGTTCTTTTTCAGTTTTTCTCTGAATCAGAATTTCTCAGAATTCTTCTGAATGAACTTAATAATTTGACATTAATTAGAAAAAGATTTCAAATTTATTAAAAATTATGGCCCTTTTTTAAGGAGAATTTGTTTCCGCTGAGCCTTCTGAGTTTTGTATGCAGCCCACAGTGCATGTTTTCGCTCAGTCGAATTAAGTTTAAAAATTTTTATGAAATCAATAAAATCCTTAATTGAATTTTGAGGACTACTAATTAATTAGTTAGTTCATTAATAGGCCCAGCTCCAAATGCTGAAATAAATTTGTTTATCAATAATATTAGATAACAAAAGATAGCTGAAATAAGATATAACTGTGAATGATGGAAGGATACGAGGTGACACTTATGACTAATCAGCCATGTGACGTTGAAATACTAAGCCTATTTGAGAAACCACGTTGGGTTTATCTTATCGTCTAATGATTTTATATAAATCTAATAAATAGCTAAGGGAATTTATCTAAAGTCGTACAATTAATGACATCATGTGCGAAAGAGTAATAGGACTTTTGCTAGAGTGAGAGAGACTATTTTATTATTGTTCCTTCCAAAGTAGAGGAAAATCAATTAAAAATTAAAAAAAAAAAATAAGAAAATGTATAGAACAAATAGGTGAAGTTTCTAAGTAAGCAGATGATAATAAAAAAAAAAAAAAAAAATACTTTTAGAAAAAAAAAAAATCAAATGAAATCTCAAAGTATCCAGGAGGGTGCATTAACCATAATTCAAATTTAGTTTTATGCTTTAATGTCTTTAGGTGTTTTTTTTTTTTTTTTTGTTCTTTTTTTTCAAACTTCTTAACTTTTACAAACATGTTCTCCCTCCTCCCCCACCACCAACACAGTCACTCTGATTCTAACATAATTAGAGGATTGGCTTCTTCTTTCTTAAGTTTACTTTTTTACTTTTGCTGAAATTTTATCAGTAGAGATATACTTTCACTTTTTTTTTTTTTATACAACATGTGGAGAAGAAATGAAAAAACTTGGGATGAAAAAACATAAAAACTTATTGCGAGTGACACATGTAAAATTTACAGAGTGAGACGATCGATATGGAAGAGAGAGGAGATAAATTTTATACGATAAACAAAAGTTAATTTTTAATATATATAAAAAAAAATAAAATTAATTTTAATTATGCTATATAATTAAAATTAAAAGTTTATGTTATTTGTAATAAAGGCGCGATCCCTTGAAGCATTAGAGATTAAGAGAGGCATTAGCGGCTTTTTCTATCTTTTCTAAATATAAAAAAAAAAAAAATATGGAAGCTGAGATCAAAGCTCAGCTTGTTATTGGTATAAAGTGAAGGGAGCATAGTATTTCGGAGAAGGGATTTCGTGCCTTTTACTTAAGAAGGATTCTTCTTGTTTATTTTCATCCTATATAATGCCAATAACTTTTAACCAACCCCTCCCCACCCCCGAGAGGTTAAAGATATGGACTAATGTCAAAAAGTCAGGGGAATTGGGCTCGAACCCCAGGCAGCCCAAAGAATATTTATTAAAGCCCATTCATTCTCTTCGTTTCATAGTTTATTTTTTCCCAAAGATCAAAAACATTGACAAATATTCAATATATTTTGAAAAAATTATAAAACAATCCAAAAATAATAATAAAAAAAAAAAATCAATTCGATCGAAAAAATAATATTTCTGTTTTTCGCTTAATAGAAAACCTATTTTCCACTTGACGTGTTTTAGCAATCAAAATAAAGGTTCAAAACATGAATTGACATATCCCCCCTTCATTCTGCCACTAACTCCACCCCCCTCCTCTCACCCATACAATCCAATGTTCCTTTTGTTCTATCAATTCAACAGAAATCCTCTTAAAATTCAAACATTGCTATTTCTAAACAAAAAATATCCAGTATTATAAATTTTTCGTTTTAGTGAAAATTTTTATTACTGTATCTATTAGACGATAGCTATAAATGTAATCATTTGGAGAAAAGCGAGGGGGGTAATCCGGATTATCCAAACTCGCCCCTAAAAATTTTCTAGCCACAGCTCTTAATGTATAAGCTTATATTAATTTTACTTTCACTTACCTATATATACATGTTAATATATATAGAGAGTATTGGATTCATGTCAAAAATTCGATATCGAGATTTTGATGGATATACACGTTTTGAGGTCCCCTGAGTCCAAAAAGTAGTTTTTGCAACATGGTCTGTCTGTCAGTCTGTGTGTGTGTGTGTGTGTGAGTGTGTCTTTGTTAAAATTAAATCATGAACGAATTGAGCTAGGAGGTTGAAATTTCATATTTATGTTAGACACCCTCCTGCGGGGTTTTGATCAAAATAAGCCAAATAGTACTAGTAGTACTCTTTACTGATGTACTTTTTCAGTTTTTTTCGATTTTCTAAAAATTCGCTTCAACGATTTTGATTAAAATTTACAAATCAATTATTTTTTAGATGCTCTTTAAAATGTATATTCTCATTTCGCCATTGAAATCTTTTGAAACACACTTTACTCTTGTACTTTATAGGAAAGATAGGAGAAATAGTTACCATGTTAACAAAATATAAATATTTTCCCATACTTTTTTTTAACACTCACACTTTTTTCCCCATTCACACTCAGATTCACACACACACACACACACACACACACACACACACACACATACACACCGTCTTTTCGACAAATTAGGCCATTTAAGACTTTTTACGATACCCTTTAGGCCCATTTGTAAATAGGCCTATATCTATTGGGGGTCCAGGCTTTCTTATTCAAAACATTTGTTATTTTCTCATACTTATAAATTTTACATCGCCTTCGGGCTTAGTGAAGGGGTTAGCGTGCTAACTTTATATACCAAAAGTCGCGGGTTCGGACCCCAGGCAGTCCGATGATTTTATTTAAGCCATTTGGATACCAAATGGTTTAAATAAGAATGCCTGGACCTCCAATATGTATAATTAATCAATAACAGATATCGGCAAAGTCTTATATGACTTGAGTTGCAGAAAAGACTGTGTGAATGTGTGTGGGAGTGTGAATGTGAATGAGAAAAAACTTAGAGTGTTTAAAAAAAATATATATATTTTCAATTCAAATGTACCGTAACTTAGTGTCGGAAACTAAATACATGTAGACACAAAAAATCTGGTGTGACAAGCACAGAACACAACTTTCAATTACCGAAGGTAAGAGAAAGTTGTCTGCTGTGCGACTATCACACCAGATATATTAAAATTGCAAAAACGTGCACAATAATTTAAATTTCTTATTAATATTTAGTGAGAAGGAAATTGTCATCAAATCGAATCATGTGAGCATTTGAAGAAGAATCTAATAAATTATAATTAAAATTATCTGAGTGTATGAAATGAAATTTTAAGCCCTTTTTTTATACAAAATAATTTATCAAAAATTACAGTTTATTAATTCCAATAATGAGAAATCGTTAAATTCCTTTACTTATAAAACATCTTTTCATATTCACCCACATACATACGTATCTATTTTTCTCGATTATCATCCATGCTTTTTTTTTATCCAATAACATTATCGCTATCGCCTCGAAGCGATATTTCGCTGGCGGCAATCATGATATGGCATTAAATTCCCTTTCTCAACCATTTTATTATCTCATCATTCTATATCACTTTTTCTCAGCGAAAGGACCATTTGGCTAGAGATATATATAAATGTATATTTTTTTTTTACTTCTTTTTGTATTTTGTCTGTCTTAAATCTCGCAGTGTTATTTATTATGTTTCATTGCTTCACAGATAGGCTGATTAGAAGATTTTTTTTTACTTTATATGTAATACAGCAGGGGCGTATATAGAAATTTTTTTCGGGGGGGGGGGCCGAACTCGAAAATTTTTCTGCGGAAATTTTTTTTTAAGAAACTAAATTTTTTTCACACGAAATTTTTGCGGAACATTTTTCTTTTGCGGAACCAAAGTTTTCCATCCTGCGGAAAAATTTGTTGCGCTGATGTCTGTATATCCTTATATATGTATATGTGTTTGGGAAATTTCGGCGGGGCCCGGCCCCCTCGGCCCCCTCCCCCTTATATACGCCCCTGTAATACAGTATACTCACATAGGCCCTATATAGTGGGCTTAGTCTATATTTTTTTTTTTTTTTTTTTTGGAATGGGTGCATAAGGTCCGAAGACCTATAATGACCAATAGTCACATGCAGCCAGGAAGAAAATAAAAACAAAAGGAGAAGCATAAAGGGGAAACTCAACTGCGGGAACTGAGAAGATGCCTGTTGAGGTTAGACTTGAAAGTCTGAAGATTGTAGGTTTTGGGGAAGATAGACGCAGGCAGCTTGTTCCAATCACGGGAGGTCATGGGGACAAAGGAAGAATGAAATTGTTTTGTTCTGTTAGTCGTGATCTGAACAGCATAGGGATGCTGGGAAGATGCCTCTCTTGTGTTCCGTGAATATGTTGCATTGGGTGGGATAATTGATTTTAATTCGGCAGAGCATTGGCCATGGTAATACCTGTAGAAGAGAGATAGTGAAGATACTCTTCTTCTATGATCTAGTGACTGTAGGGATGCAGTAAGGGTAGAATCACCTATCAGTCTAATTGCACGCCTCTGTATGGCTTCCAAGGAGGAGAGAGCGTCTTTTGACGCCCCTCGCCAAAGGTGGGAACAATATTCAAGACACGGCCGAATTTGGGCTTTATAGAGGATTAGGAGTTGTTGGGAGGAAAAGTAACGCTTTGTTTTGAATAGGAAACCCAATTTCCTTGCGGTAGATTTAACCACAGAAGAGATGTGGTTGCTCCAGGAGAGATCAGATGTAACTGTCACTCCCAGAACAGAAAATGAATCTTTGAACTCGAGACTATTATTGCTGTAAATAAGGGGAGGGCAAATCCTATTTTTTGTCTAGAAATTAAACAACATTGGGTTTTTTGGGAATTGAATTTTACTTGATTGAGGTTTCCCCATTCCTCCAAGAGACCAAGATCATCATTTATCGACGACACAGCTCCCAGACGACCAGTGGATGAGGTTTCACCAGTCCTGACTGAGTGACTGGTATATATTTTAAAGGGGCGTTGTACATGTTTAGGAGGTGTCTTATACAGGTAGATGTTCGCTCTGTGTGTCTAGTGCATCGAAATTAAAAATATATTAGAAAGCGTCTATTCAAAAACTTTCATCTTGGTTCTCATATTACAAATATATATATTTTTTAAGCACGGCACTAATGATGAGGCGCTTCGAAATATCTGTTAATGTCATAAGATGGAGCGATAATTGCTGGCTAATTATTGTCCAACCCTATTATTTTATTATTATTTTTTTTTTCAAAATCGGTTCTAAACAGGGGCGTATATAGAAATTTTTTTTTTGGGGGAGGGGGGCCTGAACTCAAAAGTTTTTCTGAGAAAAATTTTTTTTTAAGAAACTAAATTTTTTTTCACACGAAATTATTTGCGGAACATTTTTTCTTTTGAGGAATCAAAGTTTTCCACCCTGCGGAAAAATTTGTTGCGCTGATGCCGGTATATTTCTATATGTGTATATGTGTTTGGGAAATTTCGGGGGGGGGGAAACCGGGCCCCCTCCCCCCCCCCCTTATATACGCCCCTGGTTCTAAACAATTTGAGTAAAATTAATAATAAATCAATCATTTTTTAGATGATATATGTTCTCTTTTTACCCTCTAAATTTTGTATGAAGACTTTTTTACTCTTGTGAATGTACAGTGAGCGCCAGAAGTCCCCACCTGATAGCTAGAGCCTTAATTATATGGTATAGTTTCAGTAGGCCTATATGGTGTATAGTGAAATAATGAGATGAGAGGCGGATGGTTTTTGTTTTATTTTATAATGAAACTTTTCAAATTTAAAGTTATTTCATCATATATCATATACTTAAGGCTCTAGCTATCAGGTGGTGACTTAATTGTGACGCTCCCTGTACATAGAAAAATATAACATGTTTGCAATGATAATAAATAAATATTAGTTTGACTATAAATTTTTCAATTGGTTTCTGATATACAATAATAACGTTAACTAAATGGATTTCGACACAAAAGAAATCTGGTATGTTTTGTTAAACTTTAAGCATCATTGATTGGCATTCAAATAAGAAAGGTCTAGAGGAAATGGGCGGAAAGTATTAATTAAAGTAATATTTTGTACTCACAGCAAATAGGATACGTAATTAGACAAGTGAAGATATGAGTGATTCTTACCTGAAACAAAAGGAAAATAAAAATTAACTTAATTGTATACACTTAGAATATGGGAAGAAATTTGGGTTCATTTAAAAAATGATGTTTTATTATTTCATTATGATCAAGCAAAATTGTTATCATTAATCTAAATAGTTCAGGGCTCTGCTTCACAATCTGATTTTATCAAGTGGATTATTTTTTTAAATTTCTTTGATTAAAAAAGTCCGATGTTTGTTTACCAAAAGAAATAATTAATTGAATAATTATTTTTTAATTTATCGTGGAAGAAAGAAATTATCACATACCAAAAACTACTTAACTGATTATAAATTAAAATAATACTTACCCCATTAAATATATTCTTCAATGAATTATTTCATATTTCTCAATTAATAATAAAATATACTCTTATTGTATTCGCAAAATAATCTACCATTTTTTTATCTGGTTTATCTTCTTACAAGAAGAAGAAAGATATTATTTAAAAATTCTCCCTTATTCTCTCTCTCTCTTCTTTCTTAAATTTATCTCTTGTTTTTGAACTCAAACTGGGGATAAAAAAAAGAGGAAAATTCAACCAAACACATAAATTGTGAAGAAAATCTACGGTCAGCAAGGAATATTTTATACCAAACAAATCTCATCAATGGAAATTAATTCTATTGTTTTCAACACCATCTCAACGTTTTCTACTTTATTGTTGGTGCTTGAGAGCAAGAAAATACAAAATATCCATCTGAATATACACCTGTATATAGAAAAAGTGTAAAAGGAAATAACGAATGACTGCACACAAAAATGAACTAATTAGAAAAGAAAATATTGATAATATTTTTAATAGAGATAACAACTATCTCTCCATTCCAAATTAGTGAGGTGACGTCTATAAAATGGCGGAGAGTTTTGCTTCGCGCATGATTAAAATTCAATCGAGCATCAAGCGGCTTGCACAATTAAAATATTTGCGCGAAATTCTCCTACAGACGCTACAGTTTGCTAGTACAAAAAGATTGCACGTGCATTCTTGACAAATTTTCAGTTATGTGTGTAGCCGCCTTAAGGAGGGAGTATTGGTCAAGCTAATATTAATGATAGATGTCATATTAACCTAAAATCTAGGAAAAATATTAAAACAAAATTATAAGAACATTAGTACCAATAATCAGTAGCAACTAATTCGGGACGGAGAGAGTATTTTATATTTTACAGTATAATGTAAGTTTTTAAGGTGCGCGTCTTTGTAAAAAGAGGGGCCGGAATGACCAAGGTCAAAGGCCGAAAAATAAATGAAAAAAAAAAGGTGCGCGTCTCGAAAAACACGATTGACTCGAGGCGGCAAGAGATGGCGTTAGTGTTCCCCATTGGAATACAAGGGACTTTTTCCATTTCATTCTAGAGCTTCCAGCTAATTAATTAAAGGCAAAAAATTAATTATTCTTTAACACAATGATTACTAATTTAATTATCTACAACTTATAGAGCTCCTTTTTTTAAAATATCTTTTATTTAATGCGATTAATCTAAAAAAATTTTTTTTTTTTCGAAAATCAAAAAAAGGGCTTCTATTATTTGTAGATATTTTAAATAGCTTTAATTAAAAAAAAATTTGAGGTCGATAGCTTCAAAATTGTGGCCGCTGGAAAGTTCCAAAATTAGCACCCCGAGACGCGCACCTTAAACTTTATTAATTAATAAATTTTATTAAATTTAAAAATTATATCATTAGTATTAAATATTACCATTTGTGAAACCTTTGGGAAGTAATTTAAACTTTAGAGATTCGCGGAACCCAGTCCGATTACCGTTTCTGCATTGGAATTAATATACTAATTAAAATAGAAAAATTATTGTTCGATTATATATGTAATATTAGCTTTCAATATATTTATTCGCTTATTCAAAATATTTTCCTTCCTCTCATAGTAATATTTTCAATGGACCTTTTAACAGAAAAGTCTATATGATAGACTATAACCTTCCGCAAAATTTTATTTGACTTTTTATTGCGAGTGTACTCTGTCGTTAGTTCACTTTTATTTATGTTCACTTTTTTCCATTCTGCCTTTTATTTTATTTTATAGAAAATTTTTCATTTGGATTTTTTTACAAGTATTTTTTAGAGGCTATTTTCCCTTTAGTTATTTATAAAATGCACTGTCCATTAGATATTTTTCTATGCAGCTGAAATTCTTTTCTTAAGTTAATTGGCTCTTTGTGAATTTATTTATCATATATTTATTTAACTATAAGCCATCGGGCTTTGTGTAGGGGTTAGCGTACTGGCCTTGTATACCAAGGGTCGCGGATTCGGATCCCAGACAGTCCGATGATTTTAATTAAGCCATTTGGAATTAGAAAAATTCATCAATAAAAAATCTGATGTGAGCGGTCGCACAACACAACTTTCTCTTATCTTCGGTAAATGAAAGTTAAAGCTGTGTCCTGTCACACCAGATTTTTTGTGTCAATATATAAATTTTTAGTTTCCGGCAGTACATTAGAATTCAAGATATAAAATTAATAACTATAAAAAAATATATATATTTCGGTTATATTTTGTTAACAATGTTTCCTATGAAGTACAAGAATGAAGTGTACTTCATTCAATTTTGGGGACGAAACGAGAATATACCAGGTACATATTAAAGAGCATCTAAAAAATAATAGATTTAAGAATTTTAATAAAAATGATTGGAGCGAATTTTGAAAAATCGAAAAAACTAAAAAAAAAAGTACATCAGTAAATTACTAGTACTTTTTGACCGATTTAATTTAAAAGTTTATTTATTTTCATTTTACACTTTAATAAAATGAAAATAAACTTTTAAATTAAATCTGTCAAAAAGTACCTACTAGTAATTTACTGATGTACTTTTTTTTTTAGTTTTTTCGATTTTTTCAAAATCCGCTCAAATCATTTTTATTAAAATTCTTAAATCTATTATTTTTTAGATGCTCTTTAATCAAGGGCGGATACAAGGGGGTGGGGTAAAGGGGGTAATTACCCCCCCCCCCCCGAGATTTGAAAAAAATACTTGTTTTTCAAAAAAAAAAATTTACTTTTAATGTAAAATTTTAAAAATTAATGCTTAAAAATTTGATTTGTATTTATATTCTGGCAAACAAGTACAAAATGCGCCTTTAAATTACGGAAATTAAGAAAAAATGTGTATTGTGCGACCAGTCATCTTGTACTTCATAGGAAACATAGGAGAAATGTTAACGAAATATAAATATTTTTCTATGGTTATTAATTTTATATCTTGAACTCTAATGTACTGCCGGAAACTAAAAATGTATATATCGACACAAAAAATCTGGTGTGATTGATGAATTTTTTAAAGATCATATCCAAAGCTGAAACGTCTTATATTAACAATTGATAATTTTTTTTTTTTTACAATGTTGTCCAGATTCGAAACGTCGTTTCCGATACACTTAACCTTAGATTAAGGACGAATTTGGTAGGGGCCATTTGTGGAGCTCATTATCGTAAATATTTCCCCCCGGTATCTTCCCTTCTCTCTCACTCTCTCTTTTCCTTTTTTACCCTTTCTTTATGCGTTTTCGATACGGCCTGCAAGTAATAGCTGAAAGTGGGGAGGGATGAGAGGCGGGGGTCACCTCGAAAGTAACGAGCGAATCAGCCTTTCTTTTTTTCAGCCCCTTTCATAGTGTTTGCTTTCAGAAAAAAAAGTATGTGGGTGTTCGATTCTTCGTAAGAAATGTGTCTGTTCGCTTGTAAGCGATCCTAGTATGAAAAGAGAGGGTGTAAAAAGCGAAAATAAAAAAAAAAAGAGAAAGAAGAAAAAGTATAAAGAAAAAAAAAAACATTCCCTTAAAATTTACATCAATATCAAGTAATATAAAACTTTTTGGAGTTTATTCAAAATATACAATTGATGATATTATTTTATCTTTAAAAATCTGGTGTGATGGTCGCACAGCACATAAGTTTCTTTTAATTTCGGTAATTTATAGTTGTGTTCTGTACTTGTCTGGGTCGCCATTTATTTAGTTCCTCGCTGTATATTAGAATTAAAGATGTTTTTTTTTTCTACTTTCTCTTACCTATATATGTTAATCTAGAGAAAGTATTGAATTCATTTCAAAAATTCATTGTCGATATTTTGAGGGATATACACGTTTTGAGGTCCCCTGAATCGAAAAAAGTGGTTTTCACAACAGTCTCTCTGTCTTTGTTTAATTTAAAACATGAAGAAATTGAGCTAGAGGATTGAAATTTTATATTTAAGTTAGGTACCCCCCTGGCACGTGACACGAAGCTTTTGAACAAAATCGGTCAGAGTACTAGTACTTTACTGATGTATTTTTCAGTTTTTTCGATTTTCTCAAAATTCGCTCCAATTCTTTTGATTAAAATTCAAAAATAATTATTTTTTAGATGCTCCTTAACATGTATATTCTCATTTTGCCCTTGAAATTTTATGAAGACCACTTTACTCTTCTCATTCACACTCACACACACATTCACACAAAATTATTTCTCTACGTTTTGCTGTGAGCGTGCCAGATGCTGAATGTTGTTGCTGTTGTTGCAAATTTCCACACTTTTTGATTATTGCCAGCCGGCTCTGAAGATGGCCTAGATCTCGGGCTGTAACTTCAGCCGTTAAGGCGAGAATTAAAATAAAAGAATATTTGGCTGAATTCGTCTTGTTTTTTTTCATGACTCCATCATTATTAAGCCTACAGCCACTGATCTTTATTTTTAGAGTATTGTTTAATTTTAAATAAGATTCAACATTTTTCACTTATCCAATTGATAATGGATTCTTCGATCGAATCTTACCGCTATAGAATGATCCCAGTTGTTTGATTGAGACTGGCTTCGCTCCTCTAGGATTTTGATTCGTTTCAGTTCAAGCGAAATCCCGTTGCCAATTTGTCAGCCGGATTGAAGCCGACTGTTCAGTCTCATTCGTCCGAGATGGGACAAGACAGCAAGAGCACATGATCAATCCCAGATTAGGTCACTTCTCTCGAATTTCTCTTATTTTACAATAAATGTCTTCCACTCACATTTTAATTATTGATTTTAATATAAAAAAGATATATTACCATCAGTGAAATTTCCTTAATTTTACATTCCAAATATTTAAACCAAATATAAAATGCTGAAAGAAATATTGAGGGAAATTTCTTTTTTTTTTTAAGTAGATGAAAAAAATAATGACCTGTTGCGTTCGGATCCCACGTTTTTCAATGGTTTACGCTAGATGAAAATTTTCTCAAATCAAAGATTAAGTCGAATCGATAGACATGAAGGTCTCGTTTTTTTAAGCTTCAAATCTTTGAAATGATATTATTTAAGAATATTCTTCTCATAATATTCAGCATATGTGATGCGGAAAGTAAAAAGGAACCTCTTGACCGAAATTGAGTCATTGATATTCAATTGTAGAGGATAATTTCCAGAACATTTTAAGACCAAAACCACTATGATACCTCAAAAACTAAAAAAAGTTACAGCCTTTCAAAGTTATAGATATAAAAAAAACGGGATTTTGAGAAAAACGCATTTAAACTCAATGAAAAACTATTTATTTACTATATTTACAATTGATTATTTAGTAATATTTATCGGATTCTCATCGCTAATATTACCTAATAAACCTGTGTAGGAAAATTTGAAAAATCGTTTTCAATCGAAACCGAAAAATCGGTATTTTTGACCTAATTCGACTAAAATGCCCGTACCGATAATTTTACTTCGGCGACAAGAGGTCCCTTTTCACTTTCCGCATTACATACGGGTATATATATAAGGTAAAATAGTTAATACTCGATTAATATATATTTTTGATGACTGACAATTGTGAGTCACACTTTTTATTTGAAATTCGTACCGGGATCCCCGTTTATTTGTCCGAGGTGCTTACGTACACGAAGACACACTTCAAACCCAACCGGCCGTAGCCATCTACGGGCACCCCGTGAAGTTACATTATTTCCTATCTCTAATTCCTCCTCCTGCTTTCGTCACTAGCTAGTGAACTAATCCTTATTTCTGGTTCCAACCGGCTCCTTTTATCCAACCTCTTCTATGCTAGGGAGGATGTCCTAGTTTGAGGAGGGACTCCCTCACTGAGTCACACGATCTCAAACCAGCCCTTGGGCGTTTCTGCCTTTCTCTAAATATTTCCCATATAATATATAGGTCACATGCATTTTCCGCTTTCGTTTTCTAATAATGGAAAATTATAATGTTTATAATATCCTCTATTCCAACTAATAGTTATTTCCCAACTTACTGGGAATGAGCTCGTCCTTTTGCTGAATGTTATTGCCAAGAGTTAAAAAGGATTAAACTTTCTTATCCCAGAACAATAATACTAACTTAGAAGTTAGGAAACTTAAACAGAAGTCCTTGTCCCATTTAATTTTATATTTGATAAAATCTAAAATGCTGGAAGGGGTATGTTAAATTTCAAGGTTATATAATATCACACAATAAAGCTTATAATAATTTTAATAAAAAAATAGACACGGAAATTTTTGCGATCGTAATACCTTCCTATACTAAAAGGTGAAAGTCAATAAGTCAAAGGGGCAAATAGGCGAATAGAATACGAGATGTGGAATTTCATTAATATTGACAACTTTTTCCGGTGTAGTAAATGCTCTCTTTTTTTATTAGCCTAAAAAGGTGTTGGTAAGCCAATTTGAGCATCTTTTAAAAATAAACTTTGCAAACATTTATTTTATATATTAAATAAATTGGAGTTGTCTTATCGGTGTCTTGTGATGTGGAAAGATCTATTTTCGAAGTTTTTTTTTTATTTAATTAAGATCTTTTTCGGCATCAAAGGCCATTTAGACCCCGTCTCGAGGTTAAAATTAACTTTAACAGATAATAGGTAACTTTAAAATAAATTTATTGGCTATTTCTTCTTTTACCCGTTCTTTGAGTCGGTTTAAAGCTATCACTAGATATTATGGATTTAAAATGCATATTTTCTTTTAAAATGCATATTTCGGCCTTTTTAAATGCATATTTTGTGGTTTTTTAGTGCATATCTATTCCTAATTATAACCTACTCAAAAAACTTGTAGAGACCGATTTTGATTGGGAAACTAGAGTAAAAAATCTGGTGTGACTGGTCGCACAGAACACAACTTTCGATTACCGAAGGTAAGAGTCCTTGTCACACCGGATTTTTACTTTTTTTGTGTCGACATATGTTAAGTTTTAAAAATTTTTTACTTACTGTGCTACTTAAATTATATAAGCTTACATAAATTGTAATATACCTCTATATTTTTTTATCTATACCTTTTATACTTATTTATAAAGAGAAAATGTGAGTTTTTTTGTATGTACGAGCTAATCTCAGAATTTACTATTTTCTTCCAAAACCTTAAGGGGGGAGGGGCCAAATGCCCCCTGCCCTCTCCCTCTCAAATGACTTCCCTGAGTAAAGTACTAGTACTCTTTGCTTTTGTTCAAAAGTTTCGTAGCATATCTCAGGGGGGGTAACTAACTTAAATATAAAATTTCAAGCTCCTAGTTCTTTTCGATCTTGAGATATTTTGTTCACAGACAGTCAGACGGACAGACCTTGTTGCGAAAACTACTATTTTGGATTCAAGGGACCTCAAAACGTGTATATCCAACAGAATCTCGACATCAAATTTTCGACATGAATTCATATGAAGTGGATTCCTATAAATTAATATATAATGAATATATGCAGACAATAGGAAGTAAAAATTCAAAAATATCCTTAAATTGATTTGGGTATTTTGGATCTTTAAAGGTATATCTCTGAATACAAATTTGACTAACAAGCTTGATAGCTTAATTCAGCATCTTTCTGACCCTTCATAAATTGTCACCGTAGTAACAACTAACAACAAATTGAAAACTGAATCAATGTTCTAAATTTATTCTCGTTTCGACCTTTGGTAAATATTTTTAGTACCAGCATTATGCCAATCATTTTATCTCTAATTTCTAGAAATTATTTTAGGAATGTATAGCATGAAAATATTGGCGGATTTGTTTTTCGAGAGAATGGGGGCAATTCATATTTTATTAAATTATAAATTAATTATCAATTAAATTCCACAAATTAGAGAGAACAAAAAATTTAATGAAAATTTTGTTTCTTTCTAAAAAATAGCAATTAAATCTCAGAAAATTATTGAAAGTAAAAATTAAAATGTAATTTCTTCCATCTCTCTTTCTATTTTCTAAAGATCTTTTTAATAAGGGCTCTGGATTAATTAGAAATCAAAGGGCTTAATTTCTGGTGTTCCTCTCTCCAACAGGTTATTTTAAAACGTTTTTGGTCCATATACTGATCTCTAATTAAGAAAAGAAGAGTTTAATTAAAATCGAAAATACAAAAAAGGAGCATCCTTTTTTCTCTCTTTATCTCGCTCTCTCGGATTCTCGATTTCATTTGAATGTCCAATTGAGGGAAAGAGAGAGAGAGAGAGAGAGAGAAACAAATAATACAAAATTAACTTTTAAACGTTAGAACTTTTCCTTTTATCTATCAAATAAATAAATAAATAAAATAATGAAAAAAATTCATTAATTGAAGAGAAACAAAAAGATTTACCAAAGAGGGTTTTAAAAGTAAATAGATACAAAGGAAACCTTTTAAAAATATATTGTTGTTGTTAAAAAAAAAAAATATTAAAATTATAGAATGAAAACAAAAAGGATTGCATTGACTGATTAATGAAATTTTATTTTTTCATCTTTAAATAAAAATCAAAATTGAAACAACCAAGGAGTTAAATTTCAGGAATTTTGGTGGAATGGAATATCCCGTTGTTGGCGTTTTAATATATATTACATATATGTATTATACTGTATATATAAATTTTTCTTGGGGCGGAGAGCCTTCTGGGGCTACCCCCACCCAGATAATGCCGTAAAGTAACCAGTCCAGCCACCTATCGGCAGAATGCTCAATTATTTTGATTTTTTTTTTTTAAATTACAAATCATCTAAACTTACTTTACATTTTTCTTAATTAATATGTGAATAAAAATAATAAAATCTGGTGTGACTGGCGCATAGCACACAACTTTCTCTTACCTTCGGTAATCGAAAGTTGTGTTCTGTGCTTGTCACACCAGATTTTTTGTGTCGACATATATTTAGTTCCCGACAGTAAGGAACATATGAATTCAGAAGTTAAATTTATAAGTATGTGAAAATATTTATATTTTGTTACCATGGCAACCATTTCTCCTATCTTCCCTATGAAATACAAGAGAAAAGTGGTCTTCAGAAGATTTCAATTGCAAAATGAGAATATACATTTTAAAGAGAATCTAAAAATTAATTGATTTTTGAATTTAAAAAAAAAATCGTTGGAGCAAATTTTGAGAAAATCGAAAAAAACTGAAAAAGTACATCAGTAAAGTACTAGTACTCTTTGGCCGATTTTGATTAAAAGCTTATTTTTCCGGTCCCGGGGGGTGTTTAACTTAAATATAAAATTTCAACCTCGTAGCTCAATTCCTTCATGCTTTAAATTGAACACACACCCACCCACACACCCACACACCCACACACCCACCCACACCACCCACACCCACCCACCCACCCACAGACAGACCATGTCGCGAAAACCACTTTTTTGGATTCAGGGGACCTCAAAACGTGAAGATCCATCAAAATCTCGACATCGAATTTTTGACATGAATCCAATACTTTCTCTCTATATATAAAGATTACATATATACATAGGTAAGAGAAAGTAATAAAATTCATTTTAAATTAAAAAAAAAAATTAAATTTTTTTTTAACACTCCCACTTTTTCTCATTTACATACACATTCACCCAGTCTTTTCGACAACTTAGGCCATTTAAGACTTTGACGATAACCGTTAATTATTAATATATCTATTGGGGTCCAGGCATTTCTATTTAAGCCATTTGGTATACAAATGGCTTAAATAAAATCATCGGACTGCCTGGGGTCTGAAACCGCGACGTTCGCTATAGAAGGTAGGCACGCTACCAATCAGACCAAGCCCATAGGCAAAATTATTGTAAAACAGTTTGTTTTCCTGTATTTGCTTGATTACAAAAAATTAATTTTCATAATTTTTACTTTCTCTTACCTATGTATATATGTAATATATATATAGAGAGAAAGTATTGGATTCATGTCAAAAATTCGATGTCGAGATTTTGACGGATCTTCACGTTTTGAGGTCCCCTGAATCCAAAAAAGTGGTTTTCGCGACATGGTCTGTCTGTGGGTGGGTGGGTGGTGTGGGTGTGTGGGTGGGTGTGTGTGTGTTCAATTTAAAGCATGAAGGAATTGAGCTACGAGGTTGAAATTTTATATTTAAGTTAAACACCCCCCGGGACCGGAAAACTAAGCTTTTAATCAAAATCGGCCAAAGAGTACTAGTACTTTACTGATGTACTTTTTCAGTTTTTTTCGATTTTCTCAAAATTTGCTCCAACGATTTTTTTTTAAATTCAAAAATCAATTATTTTTTAGATGCTCTTTCAAATGTATATTCTCTTTTTGCGATTGAATCTTCTGAACACCACTTTAATCTTGTGCTTCATAGGAAAGATAGGAGAAATGGTTGCCATGGTAACAAAATATAAATATTTTCCCATACTTTTTTTTTTTTTTTTTTAAAACATTCACACTTTTTTCTCATTCACACTCACACTCACACCCACATTCACACAGTCTTTTCGGCAACTTAGGCCATATAAGACTTTGACGATAACCGTTGTAATTAATAAATCAATTTGGTGTTCAGGCATTTCTATTTAAGCCATCTGGTATCCAAATGGCTTAAATAAAATCATCGGACTGCCTGGGGTCCGAACCCGCGACGTTTGGTATAGGAGGTAGGCACGCTACCTACTACACCCCCGGGCCCCCCGCTTACCATTTATTTTTTCTGAATTCAAATGGACCGTATTATCGGGAACTAAATATATTCGTAAAATCAGTTTGTTATCACAGTACACAACTTTCGATTACCGAAGGTAAGAGATTAGTTTTGCGCCAGTACCCAGATTTTTTAATAAGTGATCAAAAAAATTATAATTTTCTGTTACAATAATGAATTTAATTCATTAAAAAAAAAAACCTCATTGAAAAATTCCTTATAATAGTCTATTTTTTTTTTAAATATGTTTAGACGGCTACTCCTACTCCCCCTTAAGAATATTTTGTGAGTATAGTTATTTGTTGGTGGGTCAAATGTTCCATGGCCCCCGAGAATTGAACCGAGGATCTCCAGACTAACCGAGGCATCGGCATGCTTCCCTTTTGTCTTCAACCAACAATACTCACATGGGTGCGGGGCGGTTTTTTTTGGGGGGGACTTGGGGGGGGGCAATATGCCCGGCCACCCCTCCCTATATATCTAGCTGGCATTGCATTTCTCTACCGAGAGAATTGAAGTTTCTCACTTTAAAATGCATATTTAGGTAATGTTTTTGTTGATGTTGGCCGAGGGTTACACTGATATCCCGGATAGGCTGGAGATCCTGAGTATGATTTCCAGGGAATATGGCTCACCAACAAATATAAACATACTCACAAAATATTATCATTTTTAAATACATTTAAAAAACCTTCTAAAAAATTGATATATGAATTTTAATTAAAGTTTATAATTCTAAAGTCATTTTTTAATTTCCATAATCTTATTTTTAAAAATATGAAAGTTAATAACATCTTATAATAACAAGTAATTATTTTTTGTAAACAAACTACGAATTATATTCCTTCCCTTCTCTTTGTCTTTTCTTTTTTTTTTTTTTGGCCTATATATGCATACATTTATGAATTCAATTTATTCATTCAATATCAGCACGTTTTACTATATATAGATAGAAAAAAAAAAGCAGGAGAGGGTGTGGGGTTTTAAAATGCAAACACAATCATGTCAAATTTTACACAAACGATGCTGAGCTGAATTTTTTACATATCTATTTCATCAAAATAAATGAGTTTTTATATATGTATGTACATAGAGAGAGAGACCTCTGTCTCTCTCCCAGAATATATATATATATATATAATTTGGATCATATTTGAAATTTATTATATATTCGTATGGATATGTTACCTCACAATCAATATGCAAAATAATGCAAAGAGAAAATTTAATTAATTTGTTAGGATAAGAATTTATGTAGCTATTGATATATATATTTTTTTAAAATAAATTTCGAGAGTACTTTCGGGAATTTTAAAGTAAGATTCTATTGACTGGCAACATTTCAAATAAATTATAAGCCTATTCAATTTATTTTTTATAAAAAAAAAAAAAACAATTCCGAAGAAAGGCACGGAATTTCCGCGACGTCAGTAACGAAGTCGGATTGATTAACTGTAGCGTCATTTCAACTTTTTTCTTGGGGAGGGGGGGGGGGGCAAATACCCCCTGCCTCTCCCACTAAATAACGTCACTGACTGTAGCCATTTTGAAAAAATTGAGGTAGAGTGATCAACCGGTGGACTGTCAAAAAAATTAATGATCAAACTTGAAAATTATTCAAACAATTCATATATGAAAAGTTGAAAAAATAAAAATAAATTGGTTGATGAATATAACTTATGCATAATTCAAAAATATTTATTGATAATATAAACTTAATAAGAAATGCTCATGGGCCCACATTTTGTGGGTATGTGGATAGCGACCACGGGCTACCCGAGCTGGGACTGGCAGTCTTTCTGTTCTTTACGTGTCTGTCCCTTTCCTATATACTTTTAACAGGCGTCAGACCGTGCGTCGGGCCGGCCTGTTCTATTTCTTCCGGTTACAAAAAACCCATTCCGCCAACCCCGCACTGCGGGAAAAGGAAAGAAGAAGAAGAAACTTAATAAGAAAATTTGGTCTTAAATTTTTTATTTTTATTTTAACCTCCGGCATGTGGAACGCCCCATGGTAGCCATCGCACATAGGGGTATTTGACGTAAAAACCCGATCAAAATAGAAAAACTCAAAGTTTACCTAATGCTACCCAAAATGGATGTTTCTTCATCTACTATAACCGGCTTATTGGAATCCAGCCCCTCCGACCCTTCTGGTTCGGCTATCTGGTCACAATGTCAGTCGGAAGTCAGTCATTGTTTTAACTGCTTGCCTTAGTTTTAGGCGCTCTCATTTTCGTTACTCAGTTTTTTGTGCAAAATGTCTTCATGCGGCGGTCAACAGAAAAAAACGACTTGAATGTGGAAATTGAAGGTAAGCTCTCTATATTACAGTATATTTGATTAAGTTTGAACGTAATTATCACTGTTTTTTATAAATATCAAAATTCGCTTTTTTGAACATTTTTTTTAAAGAAAATTTCAGACAAATTAGTGTTTTTGTTTATGTGTCGCGGCTTGTCGCCTCAAACTTTTATATGGGCATAAAGTTTAGTCTTTTAGGATGTAGAAACAAGAAAAACATTTCACCCCGACTCACCCCATATTTTTTTATTAGACTTTAAAGTGAACGAGGGAACAGAAATTCATTAAATCGATTTAGTATAATTTTAGTTTTCTTTTGTTATAGATCCTTTGGGAAGAGTTAAAAAATTACCAGAATGGAGTTCTATGATATTTTGAAAGAGTTCAAAGGAAAAAAAAATAGAAGAAAAAAATGAATTTGATGGAAGAAAGACTCATTCAACTAACTTCATGTCCTCCCGAAAAACGGAGTCCCTCGTTCACGTAAAAATACTATAAGAAAATATAGGGTGAGATGGGATATATTTTTCTTGTTTCTACATCCTAAAGGACTAAACTTTATGCCCAGATAAAAAGTTTGAGGCGACAAGCCGCGACACATAAACAAAAACACTAATTTGTCTGAAATTTTCTTAAAAAAAACGTACAAAAAAGCGACTTTTGATATTTATAAGAAACAGTGATAATTACGTTTAAACTGAATCAAATATACTGTAATATAGAGAGCATACCTTCAATTTCCACATTCAAGTCGTTTTTTTTTCTGTTGACCACCACATGAAGACATTTTGCACAAAAAACTGACTAACGAAAATGAGAGCGCCTAGAACCAAGACAAGCAGTTGACACAATGGCTGGGTTCCGAGTGATGTTATGACCAGGTAGCCGAACCGGAAGGGTTGGGGGGTGTAAAGGGGGTAATAACCCCCCTCCACGAGATTTAAAAAAAAAAATACTTTTTTTCGAAAAAAATTTTATTTTTAATGTAAAATTTTAAAAATTAATACTTAAAAATTTTATTTGTACGCGTATTTATATTCTTATATAAGGAAAATAATAAATAATTGGCCAGAATGCGCCTTTAAATTTTCCGAAATTAAGAAAAAATTGTGTTGTGCGACCAGTCACACCAGATTACCCCCCCCTCCCCGAGAAACACCTCTGAATCCGTCCTTGATTCCAATAAACCGGTTATAGTAGATAAAGAAGCATTAATTTTGAGTTTTTCTATTTTGATCGGGTTTTTACTTCAAATACTCCTATGTGCATCGGTACGATTGTATTTAAATTATTTAAATAAATTAATAACCCCCAATGGCCTTTGTAGCCGAAAAGGATTTTTTTTTTACAAAAAAATTAAAAAAAAAGGAGCGTTCTTTATTATATTAAAAAATTAAGATTTCTCAGTGCTATATTAAAAAAAAAAATCAAATAAATAACAATTTATTTTCTTTTTCAAAATAAATTAATCTTAGCGTCTCGCAAACATCCTCTACTAAAATATGAAAATTTTAATTATAAAAGCATTAAACAAATGACAAAAAAAAAAAAAAACACACAAACATATCGTCAGCAACAAAAAGTAGGTTAATGAGTTATAAAATATAACAAGTGGATGTGAAATTTCCTCTTAATAAACGGAGACACGGTTGTAAATTTGAAGTGAGTCTGAGTGAAATGAAATAAAAAAGAAAAAAGATGAACGATTTTTCATTAACTAGGAAAAGAAAGAGTCCGGGGATATAATTAATCGACGACATTTCTCCCCTCATCAACGTCAGGAAAGAAAAAACACCCTCTATCTAAGAATGCATATGGGCGGGCCAAAATTATATTTGGTTTGAGTACAATGCTTCTTCTCGTCTTCATTGACAATAAAAAGTACAGTAAATTCCTTTAAAAGGAAGATATATTTTTTCAGAGTAAGCTTTGAGAACAATAAAAAAACTCCCTGTCTGCTACTTTATCTTTGTAGGCCTACGTTATTAATTAGCCCAAAATATTTGTATTTAATGTATATTTTTTTTTTTTAATTAATTATGCTGTCAGTAAAAGAGAAATTCACAATACTAAAAGACTTTGACTAAAAATAAATTGAGGTGTTGAGGTTTCAGGCAGCCAAGGAAGAAATAAAACTCATTTCTTCTTTTTTACTATGTTTAGGACGCTCATCGTTCCAAAAAAATATAAGTTTACAAAAGTATGTTTACAAAATTTGTATATATCTATATATATAAATCAATAACAAAACAAAGCAATATATAGTTTAAAAGATAAAAAAAAATCTGGTGTGACTGGCGCACAGCAGTGTTCTGTGCTTGTCACACCAGATTTTTCGTGTCGACATATATTTAGTTTCCGACAGTACGATACATTCGATTTTCAAGATGTAAAATTTATAAGTATGGGAACATATTTATATTTTGTTACCATGGCAACCATTTCTCCTATCTTCCCTATGAAATACAAGAGAAAAGTGGTCTTCAGAAGATTTCAATTGCAAAATGAGAATATACATTTTAAAGAGAATCTAAAAAATAATTGATTTTTGAATTAAAAAAAAAATTGTTGGAGCAAATTTTGAGAAAATCGAAAAAAAACTGAAAAAGTGCATCAGTAAAGTACTAGTACTCTTTGGTCGATTTTGTTCAAAAGCTTCGTGTCACGTCCCATAGGGGTGCCTAACTTAAATATAAAATTTCAACCTCCTAGCTCTTTTCGTTCTTGAGATATTTTGTTCACAGACAGACCATGTCGCGAAAACCACTTTTTTGGATTCAGGAGACCTCAAAACGTGTATATCCATCAAAATCTCGACATCGAATTTTTAACATGAATCCTATACTTTCTCTCTCTATATATTAACATATATATAGAGGTAAGAGAAAGTAAAAAACATAGTCCAAAAATATAGTCTAGTACAACATTAAAAAAAACATGGCTCACAAAAAACACTGTTCAAACACAATAGCTACCAAGAACATTGTATAAGAAAAATACTTAAGTAGAACATCCTATAAGAACATAATATACTCTAATATGGTATCAAAAGCATATTAATAAAAAATAAATATTTAATTATATAAATTTCCGTTTCGTATACGCGATATATATAATATCTTAAATATCATATATAATTTCTTATTTATTAATATATGTGAGGATTCACAGGTTTTTGAATGATAGAAACATTAGATTTCTAACTCGATATAAATATTAGGAACCGACCGAATATTCGGTTTCGGCCAAAAATCCTGGTTTCGGCCGTAGTTTCGGTTTCGGCCAAAAAGTGGCCGAACCTTTCGGCCGGCCGAAACCTGAGTCTGAAGAGATGGGATGAGACTCGCATGCAAAAAAAAAAAGGTCAAATGATTTGCAAAAGCGGAAAAGGTGCTGAAAAAAATTTAGTCTCCCTAAAAAAAAGGTAAAATGATTTTCAAGGGAGGGGAAAAAAATTTTCCGCAGGGCGGAAAAAATTTCAAAAAGGAAAAAAAATTAAAATAATAATAATTTTTTATAGGAAATACAAGTTTCGGTTTCGGTTACGGTTTCGGCCGAAACTAAGTTCGAGGCCGAATATTCGGTTTCGGTTTCGGCTGAAAATCTTGTTTCGGTCGGACCCTAATAAATATATATATATATTTTATTTTATATTTTATATATATATATATATATATATATATATATTACTTTCTCTTACCTCTATATATATGTTAATATATAGAGAGAGAAAGTATTGGATTCATGTCAAAAATTCGATGTCGAGATTTTGATGGATTTTCACGTTTTGAGGTCCCCTGAATCCAAAAAAGTGGTTTTCGCGACATGGTCTGTCTGTGTGTGTGTGCGTGTGTGTGTCTGTGAACAAAATATCTCAAGAACGAAAAGAGCTAGGAAGTTGAAATTTTATATTTAAGTTAGGCACCCCCATGGGACGTGACACGAAGCTTTTGAACAAAATCGACCAAAGAGTACTAGTACTTTACTGATGCACTTTTTCAGTTTTTTTCGATTTTCTCAAAATTTGCTCCAACGATTTTTTTTAAAATTCAAAAATCAATTATTTTTTAGATTCTCTATAAAATGTATATTCTCATTTTGTGATTGAAATCTTCTGAAGACCACTTTACTCTTGTACTCCATAGAAAAGATAGGAGAAATGGTTGCCATGGTAACAAAATATAGGCCTAAATACAATGGTTGCCATGGTAACAAAATATAAATATTTTCCCATACTTATAAATTTTACATCTTGAAAATCGAATATACCCTACTGTCGGAAACTAAATACATGTCGACACAAAAAATCTGGTGTGACAAGCACAGTACACAACTTTCGATTACCGAAGGTAAGAGAAAATTGTGTGCTGTGCGCCAGTCACCCAGATTTTTATATATATATATGGTATATTTTTTTTTTTTTGTTTACCTTAGTTTGTATTAATAAATTTTTTAGAAATAAAAATTTTGGGGTTTGTATTATTTTATCAAATGAGGGGGGGGGGAGGGTGTCATACGATTAAATATTTTTAAGGGAAGCGTGGTTACATAAGTTTGGAAACTACTGATTTATATAAATCTAAAACAATAAACTAGAAATAGGTATTAAGTGAAAATTCAAAGTTTAAAATATTACTATTGTATAAAACAGTTTGTATGTTTTTGTTGATTAATAAGCTAACTTTGCTGAGTGAAAAGTTGGCGGAATCTAGATTATATTAGGTTACTAAAAATTTTACCCTCCCTTTTCTAAATGTTTGTTGGTTGCCTAATGATTATTCAGTTACTTTGGACTTAATTAAATTTAATCATAATGATTAGATAGGAATTACATTAGATTTTAAAATTAGGCAGTTGCCTTTTATATATACAGTAAATACTAAATAGGCAACTTTATCTTTGTTTCTGTTTCGTTTATTTTTCATGACCAAAGAATTGAAGCTTAAAATATTCGCGCCCCTTTAGGAGAAAAATTTTAATGAAAATATTTTTAATTTCTTGAAACATTTAGAATTGGAGCAATCTTTTAAAAATAATGCTTTTTTGTTAGGAATTTTTGTTGAAATTTAAAGGGTCAGGGCGTCCTTAGTGGTTCCGTATTGGACATGTCGAAAAAAAAGTGGGGAAGGCACACGCATTTTTAAATGGAAACCGACAACAGTATATAAGCCCTATAGGCCTATTATTATTACTAAATTATATCTTAATATTACCTAATTCAATTGGTTTGAAATGATTTTCTACCCAATTTATTTATTTATTTTTTATTCGTTTGTCTAAATTCAAAATTACACTCAATTTTCTTGAATGAGGTTAGATATAAATTAAAGAAAAGGTTAATAAAAATAGAATTAAAGAATGAAGAACAAAAGAAAAGAGAAAGAATGATAGAAAAAAAAAATAACAAAGCTCATCCAATTGACTGAAAGGGTGGATCTCGAGGGCAGTCGAGGTCAAGTGGGTTGTTATGGCCACAAGGAGGTCCAAAAAAGGGGGTGGCAAATAGGTGCCAGGGGCGGGGGTGGCCGACCTCCAATTTCGTTTTATCTAAAACTCAGTTGGCCATGAAATGAAACTACATTGGAATTACAAAGACCAGTCCGTGGATCAAATGAGAATGGAGACTTCATAATGGCCAAGGGCTGTCACATGCAATTATTATCTAAACATCTATTGTTTGAAAACAGGGCTGTTTAGGCTGGGTGGATGGGTGGGCTTATTTAACTTTTAATAATAAAATTAATATAATTAATAGAGCTGAAGAGAAAAGGATAAAGTTTATTAATTAATTAAATAAATATTAATGGTATTAGGAAAAAGAAAACAAAGACAGCAAGTAAAAACAAAGCTATTGAATACATTTTGCTTTATTCGAGATATCATATTTAAACAAAAATTACGATTTCCGTCCACGTGTGTTACTTGTATTTGACCTAATCAAACTTTTTACAACAAAGAATAAAATATGGAATATCATTTAGGGAAAATATTTCTATAATAATTTCCAAAAAAGTGGGTCCCGCAAATTGGTCTGTCTGTGTGAGTGTCTGTAACGATTTTTAGCATGAAGGAATTGAGCTACCGGATTGATTTTATATTTAAGTTGGGTACTCTCCCGGACAATCAAAATAAGCTTTTGAACAAAATTGGCTATTATTAGTACTAGTACTTTACTGATGAACCTTTTTTTAGATTTTCTCGAAATTCCTTCCATCAAAGGTACTGAGAGCAAGGGGATCCAGGGGACGCAACCCCCTGGGAAACCCCGCCGAAGGCGACTAGTTTTCCTATAAAATTTTTAAAAAATAGAGCCGGTACTCGTCCATATTTGTCTTAACTAATTAGGGACCATGGGCGTAACTAGAGGATTTGGCTGGGGGGCCATGGGACCAGCTATTCTCGGTTGGGCCTGGAAAGCCCCATATTTTCTCAATTTTGTTGGGGCAAGGAGCCTTCTGGGGGCAGGCCCCCCCGGCACTACCCTAGGTAGGGACCAATATAGCCTAGATAGCTATTTATTCTAAGACATTTTTTTTTTGTCAATTTTTGCATTTTAGGCTAATTCGTATAATAATAAATTTGTCTGGCAAATACAAAACTATTCAGAATGAGAGTTCAAAGTGGAAAATGTTTATAAACATCAACCCGAAATTAGTCACTTGCTCAAATATACATTTATGATTCACTAATTCACTTCATCAATGTGATCTCCTATCCACATCGTGATTAAATATTATTTTAACGATGTTGATATTGCAGTAAATTTTCATTCTAATAGAGAGAAAAAGAATTTTGTATAAATCTTAATTAAATTAAAACTTTTATTATTTACAAAATAATTATTAGATTTAATGAAACTATATTTGCTCAGGGGCCCACATCTTGTGGGTACGTGGATGGCGACCACGAGCTGCCCTAGCTGGAACTGGCAGTACTTCTGTGATTTGCATGTCAGTCTCTTACCTACTATATTTTAAACAGGCCCCAGACCAAGGCGGATCCAGAGGTGTTTTTCGGGGGGGGGGGTAATTTGGAGTGACTCGTCGCACAGCACACTATTTTTTCTTAATTTCAGTAATTTAAAAGGCGCATTCTGTACTTGTTTGCCAGAATAGAAATACAAATCAAATTTTTAAGTATTAATTTTTACAAATTTTATGTGAAAAATAAATTTTTTTGCAAAAAAATTTATTTTTTTCAAATCTGGGGGGGGGGGGTAATTACCCCCTTACCCCCTCCCCTTGTATCCGCCCTTGCCCCAGACCGTGAGACAAGCTGGTCTGTTCTATTCCTTCCCGGTCGCAACCCCCCCCTCCCGACCCCTCGCTTCTGCCGACCCCGCACCGCGGGAATAATCAGGGGAGGAAAGTAGAATGAAACTTTATATATAAAATTTTCTAACTCTTTACTTTCTCTTACCCTATAATATAGGGCCCATGTTAGGCCCCAAACAATGGTGTGTCAGCCAAACCGAAATAATTCAAAATTGAGTTAAGCACCGAAACTTGTATTCTCCTATAATTAATATTATTTTTTTTTTGAAATTTTTTCCCTCCGAGAAAATCTATTTTACCTGATACTTGTAGGAATTGACAATAAAATTTTTTTCTACTTCAAGTGCAAATCATTTGACCTTTTTTTAAAAGTCAAGTTTCGGCTACTTTTTGGCCGAAACCGAAACTCGGCTGAAACCATGATTTTTGACAGAAACCATAACCGAAACCGAATATTCGGTCGGTTCCTAGTTCATATATTATATGAAATATATAGAGAGAAAGTAATCGATTCTCGTGTCAAAAATTCGATGGTCGAGATTTTGATGGATATAGACTACACGTTTTATTTTTAAATACTTTTATTTAACTTGATTAAAAAATTAGATCAATATACCATATATCCAATTTTTTTATATTTTAATAAAATGTTTTAAAAAATAAATTAGACTCATTTTATCTTCTCTTTTAAGAATATGGCAAAAAGATAAATAAATAAATAAATTTTCACTTTTTTGGGGGGGGGGCTCTGCAGGGAGTTCTAATCCTATTGATGGTCCGTCAGAATTCTATATATTCTCGGGAAAAAAGATCTAAGGTTAATACATGTTTATAAACATCAACCCGAAATTAGTTGTTACTTGCTCAAATATACATAAGCTACCATACTTCTTGGAAAAAAAAACAATTAAATGGTATATAGATGTATGTATAAAATTCATCAACAACACAAATTTATCGCGGTATGAACAGTGTTTGTTTGTTTGTTTGCTGTAGAATATGCGGTCATATCCCACGGGGGTTGAAAAATGAACCCGGTAGCCTTGTGTTGCTTGATAAACAACTAAGGTTCAGTTCAATGAATCATCGGTCGCCACCCACACAAGAGCAGACTAATTGAACCGACACCAGGCAGCTGCTCAACAAATTACCTCTCTGATTTGGTGCTAATTTAAAGATAATTAATTATTCTTAAACTTAAGTATATTAATTTACGATGGATTTTTAAGATGCTAAAATTAAAAAATATAGGGTTTATAAAAAATTAACCAATTATTCCTTGTTACAACTCAACTAACCACAACTAAAAAAAAAAATTAAATTAATGATTTTTTTTTTAACACTCACACTTTTTCCCATTCACACTCACATTCACACACACCATACACACAGTCTTTTCGGCAACTTAGGCCATTCAAGACTTTTTACGATACCAGTTATTTGTAAATATATCTATTGGGGGTCTTCTTCATTTGGTATCCAAATGGCTTAAATAAAATCATCGAACTGCCTGGAATCCGAACCCTCGACCCTTGGTAACCAAGGCAGGCTCGCTACCAACTACGCTAAGCTCGAGGGCATATTTTTTTATAAAAAAAACATTCACACTTTTTTTCCTTCACACTCACATTCACACAGTCTTTTCGGCAACTTAAACCATTTAAGACTTTGACTATAACCGTTATGAATATATATTATTTGGGGTCCAGGCATTCTTATTTAAGCCATCCAAATGGCTTAAATAAAATCATCGGACTGCCTGGGACCCGAACCCGCGACTTTTGGTATACGAGGTTAGCACCCACCTACCCCTACACCAAGCCCCGAGGGCAGCATAATAATTAAATGTGTTTACTTTTCAAAGTGTAAACCTCTTCGATGACTGTCCCAAAAATAGAGGCTGAAACGTTGTATTTTATTATTTTTAATAATAATAGTTTTGAATTTTTTATTTTTTTTTTTAGTCTTTTCGGCATCTTAGGCCATTTAAGACTTTAAACGATACTCAATATTAATATTATTACGATATATTGGGGCACAATTACAGTTTTTGAATTATTAATTACTAAATAAAAATAAACTACGACTAATGCCATTTAATTCTAGAAAAATTTGAAAATCTAAATCAAATATTCAAGAATTAAATATTGGTAATATATTGTTTGTTGAAAGGTAGGCAATCCAAGATTCAACGTTTTTCGATTAATTGCACTAAATTTTTGGAAGTAGGTTTTGAATAATTAGTTAATATGTAAGCGAGGTGAATAGCTGAATCAATATGTAGAAGGATGAGTAAAAAGGCCAAGCAGCTATTATTATTTCTTTATTGGTATTAAACCCACAGCGACGTTTCGGTCGACTATGCGACCATCTTCATGGCTATAATGGAGTATACAAAGACACAACATCAATAGGTTATACAAAAAAAAAATTATTTTTTAAATCAAGACATTAAAATAGAGTATAATATAAGTACCTAAGTAACAGAAGAATGTCCCAACACAAAACGAATATAAAAAATAAAGAAACTCATGTTGCCCTCGCAGCTCACTCTATCGAGGAAGAGCATATTTTTGACTTTGATTCCGTCAAAATACTGGGTTTCGAGGGTAACACATTCAAGAGGCAAGTTTTAGAGTCTATTTTTATATTTCTCAATCAAACAGTGAATTCCAAGAGGGACTTCAAAACAACAGTCCTCACCTATAGGAATATAATAAAATAATTAATTTAAATATGTTAATTTCATTGTTTGGTATTAGATTTGCTCTTGTTTATATTTGTGAAAGAGAGAGAAAAAATCAATGTATAAATTTATATTTGTTTATTTAAAAATTTCTTGTAATTATATTTTGGGAATTTATTAAAAACTATTAATATTACCAAAGTATATAAGCCGCATAAATGAATTGGAAAGTTTATATTCAATCTGACTGGCGCTGAATGTAATTGTGATAGATCGTATTGAATAAAAAATTTTACATAAATGTCTATCAAAGAACTCAAGAGGGTTACTATTGACTAAACCCTAGGTACTTATATTATACTCTATTTTAATGTCTTGATTTAAAAAATAATTTTTTTTGTATAACCTATTGATGTTGTGTCTTTGTATACTCCATTATAGCCATGAAGATGGTCGCATAGTCGACCGAAACGTCGCTGTGGGTTTAATACCAATAAAGAAATAATAATAGCTGCTTGGCCTTTTTACTCATCCTTCTACATAATTAGTTAAGAAATAAAATAAAAAGAAAAATATTTTTCTGTTAGAAACTTAAACAAAAACTTTAAAATAAAAAGTGAAGATCCATCAAAATCTCCACATCGAATTTTTGACATGAATCCAACACTTTCTCTTTATATATGAAATATATAGAGTAAGAGAAAGTAAAAACCTTGGCGAAAATTATAAAATAATTTATATTATTATAAACTCACCTGACTAAAGATGACTGATAAAGAATATGACGTGTTAAATTAAAATTAAAAAGAAATTGCATATTAATTAGTGTGTAGGAGTATATCAACATACACTGATGGATTCAATGACCTTTGAGAAATAAAGACAACCGGATATATTTATGAATAAAATCGAAATAATTCATATTAAAAATAGATAAAAGGAAATGTCCAATGACGGCGCTTTAATTGTGTCTCTTTTATCTGTCGGCCACTCATTCATACAGATATGAGATTAGAGGAAGTGTGTGAATATTCAAATATGTTAATAATTGTAACGATGTATATATATATATATAGAAAATCGATTACATGCAGATTCATGTTAGAAGGAATCATCAAATAATAAAATTACATTAAAATGAAATTCAGTGCACGTCGTTATGGAAAAATTTAGTCGTTTTATTACTTGGAATTCTCTAGGGTAGATCTGTAGCAGGGATGCTGCATGGATCATTAATGCATAGGGGACTTTGTCTAAAAAAAAAGGGGGGACGTAATGTTGAAGAGTATCTGAAGTGAAACGACATGAGAAAAAAAAAACAGCAATGAGTTAGGGAGAAAAGCTATTTTATATTTAGAATTTAACATAGATGGTAGAGAAGGGGAACTGTTAAACGTTTAAATTGTGAATTCGTTTAGATTCTTTAACAAATAAAAAATTACTCTAATAATTGATATTGAAGTCTAAAAAAATCTGGTGTAACTGGCTACCTTTGGTAATTGAAAGTTGTGTTCTGTACTTGTCACACCAGATTTTTTGTGTCGACATATTTTTAGTTTCCGCCGATATACAGAATTATAATTCAAGATGTTTCCCTCTAAACAAGGAAAAATATTTATATTTTGTTACCATGGCAACAATTTCTCCTATCTTTCCTATGTGGTACAGTAGGCGCTACAAGTGCCTGATCTACTCGAAAGTGGAACTTTGAGCTTTGGCAACCAAAAGCCTTAGTTTTATGAAATATTATCTTAAAAGTAACTTTTTTTCCCTTCAGTTGGATTAAAAAAAGATGATTTATTTCTTTTAAAAATATTGGTTTGGTTTGACTAACTTGTAAGCTCAAGTCTCCACTCTCGAGCAGATCAGGCACTTGTGGCGCCCACTGTACAAGAGTAAAGTATACTTTCAAGGTGAAAATGAGATTAAATAGCATTTAAAATATAGTTGATTTATGAATTTTAATCAAAATCGTACTAGCAAATTTTGAGAAAATTAAAAAAAAAAAGAAAAAGCGCATCAGTAAAGTCTAGTACTTTTTGGCAGTGATTTTGTTCAAAAGCTTCGTGTTACGTCTCAGGGGGCTCAAAACGAATCAATCAAAATCTCAACATCAAATTTTTGACATGAATCCAAGATACTTTATATATATGTATGTATGAGAAAGTAATGTCTTCACTCTGGGGTAGAGTCTCTTCTTGTTAAAGACTTTTAAATTAAATTATCTACGATACAAATTCATATCTACAGTATTTCTACCAACTAGTCTTTTTCCCGAACACTCACTTCTCTAATAATTAGCATATTTTAGTTTAGAAATAATTTTTGTCTCCACTCAACCAAAATATTGTTAATTTTATTATTCGCTTGATTCCTTGATTAAGGATTTCAATAGTATTGGCTTCCAATCATTTGAAATAAATAAATAGAGATGCGGTCCAAATGGGCTTAGATGCCTAAAACAAAAACATTTAGTATTGTTAAGTTATATTTTTTTTTTTTTTAATATTCACACAGTCTTTTCGGCAACTTCGGCCATTTAAGACTTTTAACGATACTCGTATATTTAAATATATCTATTGGGGGTCCAGGCATTTCTATTTAAGCCATTTGGTATCCAAATGCCTTAAATAAAATCATCGGACTGTCTGGGGTTCGAACTAGCAACTTTTGGTATACGAGCTTAGCACGCTAACCCCTACACCAAGCCTCGAGGGCGTTATGTTATATTCCCGAAAATAAAAGACTGATAAAAATATTATTTTCACGAATAAAGGTGAAACTAAAAAAAGAGCAATATTTTAATCAAGTAATATCCAGTCAATTTCCGACGAAAACTAATTAACTTTTTAGATTGACTTTAAATGTTCATGTTGATAGTGCAACGAGTAATTTTTAATTAAATTTCTCGATAGATATAGAATGATTTTCATTAAAAATAAACAAGAATAGAAAAAAAAACTAATCTATGTGAAAATATGAAATAGTATATAATTTTATATCCAAATTGTAAAAATTGAAGAATGGCTGATGAGCTGATTTTTAATCAAAAAATAAATAAATAAATTTGTTTTTGTTTTTATTTATTTATTTAAGGTCTTTTTCGGCAACGGAGGCCATTTAGACTCCGTCTCTATTTCAATTTATTGGTAGCCAATTAATAGTATTGCGTTAAGGAAGTTGTAAGTTTTGGAGTTGGTGAATGTTTGTGCTTTCGGTTAAGTTTTTATTAAGAGTAGAATTATTGTAAAGTTTAATGTATTTTTCCTGTCTAGAAAAAGACTTATTTTTTTTTTTTTTTTTTTTTTATATATAGTCCTATCGCCTATTTTAGTACTATAACTAGACAATTTAAATTTCTTTTGTTTTGAGCTATCTACTGTATTAATATTTTTAAAATACCAACTTTTGGATTTTGGACGACCCGGTGATTATTCCCCTCCTCCCCATGAACAAATTTTAAAGAATAAGGACATTTATGCTGGTTGAGGAAGATATGATTACAGGAATATTGTAAAAAATTTTTTCTAGAAAAACATCTGATACTAAATATATCGGCAGACTTAACTCTCCTCTTTGCAGGAATGTTTTTGTCCGTTTTTTAAATGGTGTAGACAATGTATGTATAATAATTTTCTTGGGGGGAGGAGTACAAGAGCGGATCCAGATGTGTTT
>JAKCPI010012306.1:0-19411 GCA_023213315.1 Euborellia annulipes | reverse complement strand
ATCTAAAATAAATGTGGTAGTATTGGCCTCCCTGTGTCAAAAATAGGTACATTACCTAAAAATTCAAAATAAATTTCAAATATGATTTCTATTTATTTATTTGAAGTCATTTATACAACCATCATTATTATTAAAAGCCAAATCGAAAAGTCCTGGTCGGTTTCTTCATCATACGAAATTTTTTAAGGTAATATTGATGGGAATTTCAAATTTTGTATAATAAGTATTGTCCTCCATGGACCAAACTTTGGATTGGATTTGGGGTAATAAGCATCAGGTTTTCAGGTCGGTACGTCTAGAAAAAGAATAAATACAAAAATTGTTTGAAATTCTATTAATAATTCATAGAAAGAATAATATTATCAGAGTCTGTCCTGATGGACGACCATTCCAGGGCGCCAAACCAAAAAGGCTGTTTTTCCTAGCTTGTGTGGTTTTTTTCTCTTTCGAATGGTAGGTAAAACGTAACGGTCAAAAAATGGTTTTAGAGGGTGGAGGTCGACATCAGACCAGTCATAATAGTTTCTCTCAAAATATAGTTATATCTAATATGAACTCCTTCATCCCAGCACCAATGATGCCTCTATTGGAGGGTCATGCACCTACACCCTCGTACCAGAGGATTTATACAACCTGTTTCTCTGCCTCCCACCAAATAAAAAATCGCTCAATGAGATAATACCTTATTTAAAAGAAGAAAAATTTGGTTCTTGTTCCCTTATAACGCACGAAAGAAAAATTTTTTATAAAAAGAAATTACCTTGTTTTATAAATAAATCATCTATTGCAATTCTAAATGTACCTCCGTTATTTTCATATTTCCAGAACGAATACATTGTAAAATAATCTTGTCTGTTCTTTAAGAAAGTTCCCATATGATATATCATGATGTTTTCTAAATTTAAATGACGGTGTAAGAAATCTTCCCGAAGTCAGATACTTTCGTTGAAGTTAACATTTAGACTGTTAAAAAATCAAATTCCAAATATTAAAATTATAGTTATCACGAACGTGTTTATTAAAACTTTTGTGGTTTGAATTATTATTATTTGAATTTTTAATTATAGACCACATTTTGTTATTAATTATTTTATAAAAATATAAATACTGTACAACGTTTCGATTGCTTATTCTGAAGTCGGCGTTGCGTAAGGGGCGGATACAAGGGGTAAAGAAATTTAATTACCCCCTCTAAGACTTGAAAAAATACCTTTTTCCGCAAAAAATTTATTTTTAATGTAAATTTTTTTAAAAATTAATACTTAAAAATTTGATTTGTATTTATATTCTGCCCAATCAATTGCCAAATCATTAGAAAATAATGCACTTTGGGCGAATTATACCAGGTTACCCATATATTGAGACACCTCCAGGTCAAAGCATATTTAGATTTTGCTTCACGTACGAACATTCTTAAAAATCAAACGATTGTATAATTGTTATATTTTAAATAACATTTTTTAATAAATATTATTTATAAAATACAATAATGTAAATATAAATAATTAATACAAAATGTAATCATAACGGATAGTTCCCACGCAATTATATTCAAAGTACCTTCCGTTGTTAAAGTATTTTAATAATATTTAAAAGATCCCATTACAGGTTTCTGATGATATTTCACTTTAACATCGAAACGCTTTTGGACGAGAAATCAAAATACTATTCAAACTGGTGTTTGTAATAGGCCATAGTGATGTTAAAATCAAACTTCTAGTTCTGTATAATGCTATGAAATATATAGGCATTCAAAACTCCACCAATAATGATATTACCTTTTTTCAGCTTTTATTGGTGTTTTATTTTAAAGTGATTTAAACTAGTACCGATATTTAGGTATATAGTTAACAATAGCGTCAGACTAAAAAGTTGAAATGGTTATTTACGGGATATTGTTTCAATGGCACAATTAATAATATTTTTTTGAAATGTCTCTAAAAATTTTATTATTTATTACTTTTTGAATGATTGATAGCGAAAATTATATATACAATCCAGTAAACAAAAGCTTAGGTTATGTTGATTTTCTTAAAACACGATGTTTGGGGTCTTTTGACATACCGTCATTGCATAACAGGGTCCATACAACTTGTTAATAATATAATTATAATTAGAGAGCGGAAAACGTCGCTATTTTCGAAAAAAGTAAAATAAAACTCACTTAGTAGACATAAAAGTCTATTTTTTGCAAGAATGAGTTTGTGTTTAAATTCGGACCGAGGATAAAAAAGCGCTTTCGACCGCCGAGAAACCGTGGAGGTTCTGCCCCTAAGTCCAAGGGACAATTTTGCCCAATCAAAGCACAAACCTCATCTTGCAAATGGTTTATTGGTAAAAGATAATGTTTACATAAAATTAGCGATTCTTACTTCCTGGGCAGTTGTAATTTGCTTATCCGACCATTTACCAAAGAAAGCAACTCTATTATGATACTTGACAACAAGTTCAAAATATGATGTCTTATTTTGTTTCAAGTCAACCTGAAGTCTCTTTAAGCTTTCGAGAACAGTGTTAAGAGTTGGTTTTTCATCGTCTTTTAGTATCTTTTCAAAGATTCCATCTCCTCGAATCATAATCTTTGGAAAATAAAAAGAATATTTTAAATTTTTAATTTGATAAATTCCATTGCCCATCTATTTATAAAAGAATATTACTGTTGTATGTTCCAGAACATGGCCAAGACCGATTTCTTCAGATCGATATACCAAAAAGATTGGGCCATAATCTGTCAGAAGTGGCTATTCCCATCAAACGAGTAAAGCTTCCATATCCGATTTCTTCATCAACATAATCAAACATTTGAAGTGTGGTTCCCCAATTTGTTGATGATGGTTTTTTTATATAACTCTCGACATGCTCTGCTGCGTGTTTACTAAAATAAAATTTAGAAAAAAATGTTAATTTTGTGATAATACGTATAAGTAGTTTTCCATTCTTGAAGTAAAGATGCTTAAACACTTGCGAAACAACAATGACATGTTCGAACCGGTTCAATTTAGACTCATGGTAATATCAAAGTTCCTTTCTCTGGGTAAGAAGATGAAATTCATAAAATAACTTACAGATTAGTGTAGCAAGGATGATGACTTGATAATAAATTTTCCAATAAAGAATGGAAGAAATTATAGAGTTGAGGTTCTCTTTGATGATCCATAAACCAATGAATTTGAAGTAAACCTGCAGGAGTTGGATTTGATAAAACTAAATAGGCCAAAGAAGTAATTCGAAGTTCAATAGGTTCAGTTTTGTTGATAAATATTGGCCAGAATAGATCATATATCTAAAAAAATGAAATATTTTATAGGTTATTATATTAATCTACAGTTTAATTATTCATTATTAAGATACCTCTTTAGGTTTGGTCTGTACTAAATGTTGAAGAGCATCTGCCGCATAATAACGCAGATTTTTATTAGAATGTTCTCGAATTACAGGTGCGAGTAATTCAATCAAATTTGGTGAACGAATATTATTCAATGCAGCAAGGAATAAAACTTGAACATTGTACCTTTCGTCTTCTGAAATGAAAGTTTTAATTAAACAAACTAAACCAATTAACAGGGGCAGATGGATGTAGGCAGCCAGCAAAGAAAATAAAAACTTTATTTAAATATCGTCGGCGTTTCGGGAAGGCATCGTTCCCAACTTCAGGACGATAAATAAAGTAACATTAACAATTATCGTCCTGAAGATGGGAACGATGCGTTCCTGAAACGTCGACGATATTTAAATAAAGTTTTTATATTCTTTGCTAGCTGCCTATCGAATTTTTTCTTTTCAAACTATACCAATAATTTATATACAAAACCTGGAAGGGGGGGAGGAGTTTAAGGTGCAAAGGATTTTCCTCAATAAATCTCATTTAAAGAGAAATCTTTTGAGATTTTCAAATGGTAAGTGTAGATTCTGTTATGTTAGTGTAATCTAAATGAATAATACAGTAGGGTATTGGTTTATGGAAATGGATAAATAGACGAAAGGAATAATTCAAGAGAAAAAATTTTGTAAAGAAAATGTTACATTTCAGAAAAAATATGGTAAAATAGTTGAAGAAAATTAAGTAAAAATTATTTGAGAGAAAATATGATTAAATATAGAGTTGTATAAATTTAAGTACGTGGATCATTCCGAAAGTAATGACTCCTATTTTTTTTCATGGAAACTAATAGAGATACATAAATAACAACACAGCTAAACAGACCAATATAGACTGTAATTTTTTTCACATAATTCCCACCATTCGTTATGCAGTGGCGTACCGAGGGGGGGGGGAGGGGCGGTCCGCCCCAGGCCCCGAGCCGGCATAGGCCCCCATATATTTATAAAAAAAAAAATTTAATGAAAATTTCTCTTTGAGAGGCCCCGGGGCCCTCAGGGCTCAAGTAAAAATGGGAAAATTTAGATAAAAAAAAAAGAAAATTTAATGAAAATTTCCCTTTGAGAGGCCCCGGGGCCCTCAGGGCTCAAGTAAAAACAAAATTTAATGAAAATTTCTTTTTGAGAGGCCCCGGGGCCCTTGGGGTTCAGGGATATACGGTATTTTAAAAATATTTTTGTGTATGGAGGAGAGGGATATTTAAAGATGAGCACCTCCTCAAAAAAAAAAATTCAATATAAGGCCTCCTCTTCTAGTTCCGCTCCAGGCCCCCAACTGCCTCGGTACGCCTCTGTCGTTATGCACTTTTGCCATCGATGAACGAGAGCATGCACGCCGCGCTTGTAAAAATAGTAATCAGCTGGGGCTAACCACTTCATTACAGCTTTGACAATAGCTTCCGAAAAATGTTTGCAAAGTAGTCCATCTTTCTCTCTTGAAAGGCAAACATTTTCAAGACTTGGAAGCTGTTGTCAAAGCTGCAAGGAAGTGTTTAGCCTCAGCTGATTATATTTACGTGCATGCTCTGGTTCATCGTTGGCAAAAGTGCATAACGAATGGTGGGAACTATGTGAAAAAATTAGTCTGTAGCTAAAATATTAGCCTGTTTACCTGGGCTTTGTTATTTATGTATTCCCATTCGTTTAAAAAATTTATATTTTTTTTTTTTTTTTTTTTTTTTTTTTTTAATTTTTCCCCTCCGTGAAAATCATTTTACCTTCTTTTTAGGGAGACAAAAATTTTTTCTCCCCCAAGTGCAAATCAATTGACCTTTTTTTTTTTAAGACTCAAGTTTCGGCTACTTTTTGGCTGAAACCGAAACTTCGGCCGAAACCATGATTTTTGGCCGAAACTGGCCGGAACCGAATATTCGGTCGGTTCCTAATTCGTATATATTGTAATTATAAAATACCTTTAAATTTGTTAAAGAAAATATTGGTCCATTTATTAAGGGTATCTGGATTACACCCGTGTTCGCATATACGTCCAATCAAAATACTCAAATCCAGATAATCTTCAGAATGCTGGAGTTTATCCTAAAATTGAAAAAAATTATATTTAATCAATAGAAAATAATGCGAATTATATAATTAAAATTTACTTCTGTAAAAATATCGATGTAATCTTCTTTGGGATCAATAACTTCTTGGACAGCTCTCTTCGTCAAACCAACACTATGAGGACCAGTAATATCAACAACTGCTTCAAGAGAGGATTTTGTTCCCAAAAGTGAAATTATTTTGCCTGACAGCTGGCTGAAAAGTATAATAGAAATCAATTATGAAATTGATACCTCAGATTAGATTTAAATCAAACTGAATTATTCATCATTACAAAACTCAAAGAGAGCAAATTCATGAATAAATATTAATTATTGTGTTATTATGCCAAATTATTTGGGAAGAGATGGGTGAGAGCAGCTAAAATTCAAATTATTGGGTGAATTAATAAAAATATTCACCTATATGTTTGTCCTTTTGTGGATACTTCATTGTGAAACGCCAAAAGTTCCTCTTTATTTAATGCAGTGAGCATATTTTTTACTGATAAAAGATTGAAAATATTTCCTTCGTTCTTAATTTCAGTATTAATTGAAATTACATTAATAAGAGATTCCAACATTTGTATAGCCTTAAAAAAAAAAAAAAAAATACTTATTATAAGTTTTATTGTTTGAAAAAAATTTAATTAAATACCAATTCTTTATTATAAATTTTCTTATTAGGGAATTTATATAAGAGAGAAGATTTTGTTCCGGGTGTAAAAGCCACATCATTGGCTTCGTTTGCCCATTTTTCCAATTTAAGTTTTTGTCTAAAAAAAAAAAAAAAAGATTTAGAAGATATGGTTAAATTATAATAAAATATAGGCGAATATTTACGTGGTGTAAACGTATTTAACATTTCCGTAATTGCGGAAGGGCAAAAATAAATTTGCTCCTGAACCCTCAACACGATCCAATTGAAGTTCAGTTGGTTTGTCTTTTGGATGGCTCAATACATAAAGACGTTGACTGTTGCTTGATTTCTCAGGCTAAAAAGAAAAAAAAACAATAAATAAAATTTGTCTTTAAAAAAATGGGTATTAATAGGCGTAAATGCTCCTATGGTCACTATAAAATGAGCAAGATGGTGATTGTGATTTTAAAAATGAATAATAACTAAGATTTGAAGACAAAAAGGCGTTTTCTTTATTATAATTCTGTCGAGGTTTCGAAGACTAAATTTTTTATCAAGATAATTGATTCCAATCGGCGGCGGCGGCATCGTCGGCTCTAATTGTCGCCTCAGAGCCGAGCGAGCCAAAGAAAGCCGAACGTTCCCGAAGCGTTGATTGTTGAATTTTTTAAAATAATAATTCAAAGAGATATCCCAGGCAATCCGAGAAATTTATTTAAGCCTTTTAGGTAGCAAATGGCTTAAATAAGAATGCCTGGACCACAAATAAATATATATTATAAATACGAGTATCGTTTAAAGTCTTAAATGGCCTAAGTTTGCGAAAAGACTGTGTGCATGTGTGTGTGTGAATGTGAGTGGGAAAAAAGTGTGAGTGTTTAAAAAAAAAAAATCGAAGAGATAAAGAAAAAAAGGATTATTAAATACATTTCCCTATTAAAAGATGGCCAAAAAAATCTTGTTTTTTATTCAAATCTACAGCTTTCCTTCCCATCTTTTTTAAATGGACTCTAATAACAAAAGTTTACCTTTTTTTGGAAACAAGTGGCTTTAGGTAACGAAGTCCTAACAAATGCTGGTTCATTTTTACAGTGAGCATGGTCAATAAACTTTTTGACTTGAATTTCATTTGGTAGATGGTCATTTTTGATCGAAGTATAAGATGCTGAACATGTTCCAAAAATAGATTCCTATAAGAAAAAGAAATGAATTAAAAATAATTTCATTTTGCAAAATTTTAATTCTAAACTAACCTCCTTGGCTGTCCAGACATGAATAGATTCATCCTTAACTCCAGCTAAATCAATTTGCAAAAGAGAAGCAATCGAACGTTTAAAGTTATCAATCTCAACTTCTTTCTCGCCGTCTGGTCCGAAATCGATTTCTGTCACAAGACCTTTTTCGTATCTTGCAGCCCAAGGCTTTTCTAAGATATCTTTTACTCCGGCAGCCACAGGTTGAAGAGGGTCAGGCGAATGGATATCAATTTGGTTTATTTCGCCAAGATAAGATCCTACATGAACATCGTCCAACTAAAAAAAAATTTAATGAAATTAATATAATTATTTTTAACTATATAATTATTTTTAATTAAAAATATTTTATCTAATTTAGGCTATATATATAATAATATTGTGATAAATGTTTGTTTACAAGAAATAATCAATTTAGATATATTATATATATATAATTTATATAAATATGTGAAAGTTTATCTTAAAGTTGAAGTTCAAGTTTAGATTATTATATAATATTTATTTAATTTTCAAATACTTTAAATATAACGAGGCCCTCCGATGCTCCATGGAGATGTAAATGGCCCTCAATTTCCCAGAAATTGCCGTAAGGAGTCGGCTTCGTCACTCCAGTTCTTAAATGTCCTTTGTAGTGATAAAGAGCATGGAGACCATCATGGAAAAGTTCAGATCCCAAAGTGAAGCCTATCAGCCCTGAAACAAAGTATTAATCTATTATTTTTAAAATAAAGTTTGCAGAATCCTTCCATTTTTAACATGTCTTCATTTATTTCAATTAAATATGAGTAAGTATTATATCAGAAGAGAGATTATCGTTTATTTTTATGTTACATTTAATATAGTAGCTATATAATTTTGTAGGGTTCATTTTACTTCAAAATTATGAGAATTTTGAGGCAAAGAAAGATAAAGGAGGCGTAGCTTTATCAGAAATTTATTCAAATAGGTAGAAAGAATGAGCAAAGCAGCTAGTTTATATTTCAATTAATTGTCAAACCAGGGCAGACGTTTCGGTCCCATATGGGGCAAGATGGTCCCATTTATTGTCAAACCAGGGCCGACGTTTCGGTCGCATATGGGACCATCTTGCCCCATATGGGACCGAAACGTCTGCCCTGGTTTGACAATTAATTGAAATATAAACTAGCTGCTTTGCTCATTCTTTCTACCTATTTGAATATCAACATTCAGCTATATACCTCCTTCGAATCAGATATTTAAAAAACTCTAATTTAATTTTCGCTCACGTGTCCATATCTTTTGGGTAAGTGGATCGCGACCACGAGCTACCCGAACTGGGACAGGCAGTCCTGTTCTTGATATGTCTGTCTCTTTCTTTTATATTTTTAACAGGCGTCAGACTGTGCGACGAGCCGGCCACTTCTATCTTTCCCGGTCGTAAAAACACATGATAGGAGGAAATGGAGGGAAAGAGTAAGGTCGGCCGACCCTGCACCGCGGGAATAAGTCGAGTATATAAGAAGAAGAAAAAGCTTTATTGAGAAACAGGATGAAGAAAGAAGAGCAGCTATTTGTTTCATTTATTTAAGGCCCATTACCGAGACCGAAACGTTAGCTTAATGGGCCTTAAATAAATGAAACAAATAGCTGCTCTTCTTTCTTCATCCTGTTTCTCAATAATTTTATCCAGCTATATATAAATCTACTTTTCTCAACATCTATTAAGAAGAATCTTTTCTTACTATCAACATCTAGAAAAAGGTTTAATTTAATTAAAAAAATAAAATCTATTTTTAAAAGAATAAAATGCTCTTTATTTGCAAGGACAATTCATCAAAATTCTGGACCCACAATAATTTAAATAGTTCTTTGAAAGGGGAAGTTGGTTATTAAAGACGTGAATTGAGGATAATCTTTCTCTTTTGAAAATATATATATAACATAAAGCAAAACTTAAACTTTTAAGTTAATGTTAAGTTTAATAAAGTTTCAAATGTGAAAATTGAAAACTATTAACTAAAAGTTTAAATAATATTTAGAATTTAGGTCTCATCAAATATTTTAAATTCAAAGAAATATTGAAACTAATTAATTTTTCTTTAAAGAATCATATTTATTGATAGGAATAAGTTCAGGGATCCATATTTAGAGACAAAAACGGCGCAAAAACCCATAATGGCCGACTCCGTACCGCGGGATTAAGGCGAAGAAATAAGTAAGATTATTGAAGAAAATGTATTCCATTCAAACACCGTTGTTTTGCCAGATTTTTTAAAATCTTTGAACTAATTAAATGTTAGATCATTTTCATTTCATTTTTTAGCAAATATGCTGATGCTATGAATGTACTAGTGCAATTTTTCTAGTAGAGGAAGGGTTAAGTCGATGATCTTTTTTGACAGCCCATCTCCTGTAAAAAGTCGAATTTTAGATCTCCCCTATTGACTCTTGAAATCTATTTATATTGTGCATAAATTACATTTTGATAGTTTTAATACTAGATCTTAAAAATGGATCAAATTCAATATGTTCATGGAATTGGCCTATTTAAAGAGGTTTATCTTAGAGCAAAGAGGTCATAAAGGTTAAACTCACCATATCTCGAGTAATTATTATATTAGACTAATAATACATATGTTAAACTTGAATTCCTCCTGGATTTTTAAAACATTTTCTATAAATTAAAGATTCAAATCGATTTTGGAATGGGAAAAATACCTATAAAATATAACAATCACTTTTGATAATTATCAACTCAGAGGAGCTGCAGTAACGCCATCGTACTCTTGGACGGTAAAGTTTTGAATTAAAATTAAACTCGTGTTTAATTTAAATAATTGTTTTTTTTTTTTTTTTTGTTTTTTTTAGGTCAACTATTTGCAATTCAATTCAAAACTGAGAATTTGCAAATTGAACAAGAGTTTAATTTTAATACAAAATTAACTTCCAGCTCAAGCAATTAAAAATCTGGTGTGACTGGTGGCACAGAACCAGGGTATAAATATGGTAAAATATTTATATTTTGTTACCATGGCAACCATTTCTCGTATATTCCCTATGAAGTAGAAGAGTAAAGTTGTTTTCAAAAGATTTCAATGGCATAATGAAAATATACATTTTAAAGAGTATCTAAAAAAATAATTGATTTTTGAATTTTAATCTAAATTGTTGAAGCAAATTTTGAAAAAATCGAAAAAAAAACTGAAAAACTACATCAGTAAAGTACTAGTACTTTTTGGCCGATTTTGATTAAAAGCTTATTTCCACGCTCCAGAGAGATGCCTAACTTAAATATAAAATTTAAATCTCGTAGCTCAATTGCTTCATGCTTAAAATTGAATTTATACAGACAGACAGACCATGTCGCGAAATCCACTTTTTTGGATTCAGGGGACCTCAAAACGTGTATATATATCGTTCAAAATCTCGACATCGAATTTTTGACATGAATCCAATACTTTCTCTCTCTATATATTAACATATATCGTAAATATATCCACACCTTGTAACATATATAGAGGTAAGAGAAAGTAAAAAGGCTAAATGCAGCTGGCCAGAGTTGAAAATTATGAGGTCTATATCTTAAAATCGATTTTAATTAAGTAGTTTTTTGAGTAATCAAAAATGATTTTATATTAGAGAAGAATTATAACTGATTAATATAAAAACTCACCTAGAAAAGAGAGTAAAAGGAACCTCATGATTAGCAGACCCAGAGACCCTGTTCGGCTGCCAGAGGAGCCCTGAATGCAAGCAAAACCCACCATATCTCGAGTAGTTATTATATTTAATGACCACGTGACTAGTTCATCTCAAGTTCAAGGAAATTGTGTTTATAGGAATTATGCAAGAAAAATTTCTAACTGAGGATAAGAATCTTAAGAAAAATTGTCATATTTTGATTATGACGTTATTTTTCCAGAATTGATATTAATCACTTCTAAGGAGTATTTTTAAACTAAAATTATTTCTTTCTTAGTGTTTATTTGATAAAATTCTTTATAAATTGCTCCTTGGCTTCATTCCGAAAATATTCCCTAGAGATGAATTTTTTTTAGTACTTAAGTGACCTCGACATTATAGAGATAGTTTCTTAAAAAAAATATATTTTTGCAGTTATCACACTTTAAGTAACAATATTTTGAGTTAGATTAACAAGACACATTTTTTTTTAATTAAAAACGATTAAGTAAGAGACTAAATTGTTCATTCTTAGTTTTCCTGTATCCTGTATTTTAAAAATTAGACACTATCAATGGAGCAACCAAAAAGAATGTTTCCATTTGTTTTAAATCTTATTTTATTCTATTATGGGAGCAATGTATGTTTGTTTCCTCCATTTCCAAAAGTGTCTAGTTGCATCGGGAACAAATTTTCGGGAAACGAGAAAAACCTGTATTTTATTAAACTAAAGAGTTAATTTATGACTGTTATGTTTATAAAATCTGTAAAATAAATTACGCAGAGGCGTACCGAGGCAGTTGGGGGCCTGGGGCGGCTCTAGAAGAGGGGGCCTTATATTGAATTTTTTTGGGGGGGGCCTCATCTTTAAATATCCTTCTCCTCTATACACAAAAATATTTTTAAAATACCGTATATCCCTGAACCCCAAGGACCCCGGGGCCTCTCAAAGAGAAATCTTCATTAAAATTTGTTTTTACTTGAGCCCTGAGGGCCCCGGGGCCTCTCAAAGAGAAATTTTCATTAAATTTTGTTTTTACTTGAGCCCTGAGGGCCCCGGGGCCTCTCAAAGAGAAATTTTCATTGATATTTGTTTTACTTGAGCCCTGGGGGCCCCGGGGCCTCTCAAGGGAAATTTTCATTAAATTTTCTTTTTACTTGAGCCCTGAGGGCTCCGGGGCCTCTCAAAGGGAAATTTTCATTAAATTTTTTTTTTTTTTATCTAAATTTTTCCCTTTTTACTTGAGCCCTGAGGGCCCCGGGGCCTCTCAAAGGGAAATTTTCATTAAATTTTTTTTTTTATAAATATAAGGGGGCCTATGCCGGCTCGGGGCCTGGGGCGGACCGCCCCCCCCCCCCCTCGGTACGCCACTGATTACGAACACAATTTACAAGGTCTTAGGTCGGTATTATTGTCTATATAGCAGTAATAAACTATTTTAATATTCAACTAGGCACTTTAGGAAAAGTTTTTTGTAATTAGCAAGTTTTAGAATTGAACCTTTTGCAAATAACGAGTTTTGGCACTGTAAATGCAAATTGTCAGTATCAATCAACATAGCAAAACAAAAAAAGAAAATTCCATAAAAGTAGCAGCTTAGCCAACAATAATCATTATTAAAAAGTGTAGGAAGCCCCCGGGTCTGGCGTAGTAGGTAGCGTGCCTACCTCCTATACCAAACGTCGCGGGTTCGGACCCAGGCAGTCCGATGATTTTATTTAAGCCATTTGGATACCAGATGGCTTAAATAGAAATGCCTGAACCCCAAATTGATAAATTAATTACAACCATAGGCGCCGGAACTGGGGGGGGGGCAGGGGCACATTGCCCCCCCTGGCATCCTACAGGGGGGGGGGGGGGCAGAGGGGGGGCAAAATTTCTTCTTTTATTTCATTTATTTTTAAAAATGATATATTTTTACTTTTGAAAAATAAAATCTTCTAAATTATAAAAATTAAGAGAGTAAAAAAATTCATTTTTTTTCAATTTTTTTCCAAAAATTTTTGATAAAATCACTAGCAAATTTTTTAAAATTTTAATTTTATTAAATGATTTTATTTAAAATTTTTAAAGTTTTATAGTAGATTTGTTTTTGTTTTATACTATTTGAACATATTAAATTATTTTAATTTTCTAAAAAAATTTTTTTTGCCCCCCCCTGATTCAAATTCGTTCCGGCGCCCCTGATTACAACGGTTATCGTCAAAGTCTTATATGGCCTAAGTTGCCGAAAAGACTGTATGAATGTGTGTGTGAGTGTGAGTGTGAATGAGAAAAAAGTGTGAATGTTTTTTTGAAAAAAAAAAAAAAAAAAAGTGTAGGAATATAGGTTCGCACTATAAAAATGTCCCTCAGTTTACCAAAATATACAATTTTGTGGAAGCTTGTTGATAGGGCTATTTATTATTCATTGCAATTAGCAAGTTTTGGAAATGACTTCGTGAAAGTCACCACCTTTATGTTCGCAACAAAGAGTTTTGGAAATGGAATGAATTGCAACTATGCCCGATTTAAATTTGTACTCGATTTTCAGTATTTGTTTTAAATGGGATATAGAAACATTTTTCACTGGAAAACTATTTTCAAAAGTATATTTCAGTTATGCGAACAACATGCAATTAAAATCTCAACTTTTCAAATTTTCTCAATTAGGCACTTTTGGAAATGGACCTAGGGTATGTTCTGAGTACACAAGGGCAGATCCGTGGTGCAACAACCTACCTTTTTAAATTAAAAAATATAGGGTAAGAGAAAGTAAAAATATTTGAACTCTGGATTTTTCATTATTCAGCCCTGTACTAAACCAATTAGACCAAGAATAGATTTAATTAAAGGAATAAATAAGGTCTATTTTAACGGATTTTTTAAAACTTTCATGGCTAATTTCTGAGATATTTTAGTACGGACAGAGGACAGAAGGTTAACTATTATATACGTATATGTAGATACTTTAAAGATAGAACAAATAAGAAAATATGAATAGAGTTTTTATTAAAATTATAAAAGAGAATGAGAAAAGGATTCAACTAGTTACTAGATCTTTAACAAAATAAGTATTTTAATAATACTTTTATTTATAAATATCAATTACATATATGTAATTGATTCTGATTATTTAATTAAGTGAGGAAGCAGTCTTAAATTAAGTGGAATGGAGAAAAAGAAAAAATAGTGAAATTTTAACAAATTACAATTTACAATCTTTGAAGGATTTTGTATTGAAATCATCGAATGGGTTTCCGTTGAATGTTCCGCACAGTCCATCTACGTGACTCCAAAGCATAAAATCTCCAATTAGAAAAGCGTAATGGCCATTCGTTAAAATGATAAGATTTCCCAAATAAATTACCAATTGTCCGCGTCGATTTTGAATCCTAGTAAATAAATAAAAAGACAGTTAGAAAAAAAGAAACTCTCAAAAATATATTCTGAAAGGATATCTTACTCGAATGTATTGAATACTCCTTTAAGTGGTAACTCCTCATGGAATTGAGAATCGGTAACGTTAAATACTTGAAATTGGCCAAATCCTTTAGGAACTACTTCGATCATAACACCAGCAGCGTAAACTTTCAAACTCTGAAAAAAATAAAATAAAATAAAATTCATATATGGACCCTGTTATGCAATAGTGTGTCAAGCGCCAAAAATTAAAAATTGAGTTAAGCACGTAATATTGTTTCAAATGCTATAATTAATAGTGTTTTTTATGAAATATGTCCTAAAAAAATTTATATTTAATAGAAAATAAAGTCCAGCGACGTTTTGGTCGACTATGCGATCGAAACGTCGCTGTGGGTTCTTAAATAAAGAAATTAACATAGCTGCTCGGCCTTTTATTTTATACTACATACTGATTCAGCTATTCGCCTCGCTAACATATTTATATTTAATGTTACTTGCACAATTGACAAAAAAAATAATATATAATCCAATGAAAACAAAAAACTTAAATGTTAATTTTCTCAAAACTCGGTAGATGGCGCTTGACACACTATTGCGTAACAGGGTCCATATAATATCTATTATTAAAATAAAATAATAATAAAAGTGTAAAATGGCTGTTATTTATTAATCTTAAAAAAAATTGGAAAAAATAACCCCCAGAGAGCTCTTCTCGTACACAAAAAGATGCCTTTGTCAATATTGTTGAAATATTTTATATTTTCCACCATTGGCGTAGCCAGAAATTTTTGATGGGGGGGGGGGGATCAAGAAATTTTTTTCATAAATTTAAGATTATTTTAGGGTATTTATAAATCATTTTGGTTTGTTTTTTTAGCTAGAGTAAATTATTATATTTTACTTTCTCTTACCCTATGTGAAATATAATTTGTATTAAACATCTAGTCATGGCTTGGGTCCCATGGGGGGGTTTGAACCCCAACCCCCCCCCCCCTGGTTACGCCTATGTTTTCCACAATAAAATCCATGTGTGTTTTTTAACAATCTTTGGTCCCGAAGAAGGACGCGATTGATGTCCGAAACGTCAACCAAAAGAAATTAAAATAGTTTTTCATTCTCCTGGATGCAGATCTACCTTCCTTAAGATTAAAATAATATTATATTTGTTGAGTGTGGAAGTGGCTGTGATTAATATCTTAAAAGAATGGAAGGAGGTAGCAGCCAGGAAGGAGTGTCTCCAAAACAATGAAACTCCCAGATATTCGCGACGTTTGGACCGAAACGTCGCGAATATCTGGGAGTTTCATTGTTTTGGAGACACTCCTTCCCTGCTGCCTCCTTCCATTCTTTAAAATAAAATAATATTATTCTAATATAAAGAAGCTCTTGGGCTTGACGTAGTTGGTAGCGCGCCTGCCTTGTATACCAAGGGTCGAGGGTTGGGATCCCAGGCAGTCCGATGATTTTATTTGGATACCAAATGGTTTAAATAAGAATGCCTGGACCCCAATATATATATATATATATCCATAATAACGGGTATCATAAAGACTTAAATGGCCTAAGTTGCCAAAAAGACTGTGTGTATGTGTGTGTGTGAATGTGAGTGTGAATGGGAAAAGTGTGAGTGTATTTTATTAAAAATAAAAAATAATATAAAGAAAACATTCTTGTTATTGGAGGCTGTTGATATAACGTCTATATAACACTAGGGATTTTGAATGACCTACAGTTTACGATTGCTTGAATCAAGGTTTTATAATCTCTTCAAGCATCTTTTACATAGGTCTATTTTGTTTTATCTTTAATATTCAATGGTGTTGTTTGCAGCCATACTAATGGCCTTTGAGATTTTATTTTAAAAAAATGAAACAAACCAGAAGTGTTTGAACAGGACTAATCTGCTTTGCCCAGACAGCATATTGAGGTTGAGGGCTGAGATCAGTAACCAGTAGATGATAGCAATCAACCAAAGGAGCTGACAAATTGACCTGCGCATTGTCCCAGGTGATCAAAGAACGAACATTTGCGATACAATCAGCTGAAATTTAAACAAATAAAATTAATTAAAAATACAAATTTTTACAATATTCTGAATATTAAATTACTTTCTATTCCATCAATTTCTACTTCGTCTAAAATTTCATAGATGTCATTTATGAGATCTTCAACTATTTCAGAATAGCTCAATTTTATTCCAGTATAATGAATGCTAATTTTATTTTGATCGTTTATCTCGAAAATAACTTCTTCCTAATAAAAATATTTAAAATATAAATTAGTTAAGAATTTTATGAATTAATTAATTAATACGTACGTTAATGAGAGGTTCAAGTTTAATTGAATAATTATAAGTTTGATCTTTCCAGAAATTCTTACAAATGTTGTCATATTCATTTAATTCAGTATCCGAATCCAATGAATTTGAATGGCTATCACACAATTCTAGAGGCCAGATTTCGTCGGGTTTTTGTTGGGGACTCCAAGATTCAGTCATTTCAAAGTTAATTTTAGGTGCATGTTCTTCAAATGTGCAGTCATCAGTATAAACAAATTTAAAAGTGAAAGGATCTGGCATTGGATAAGTATATTTCAAAAAGAAACATTTCTAAAAAAAATATTTTTTTTTTTTTAATTAAGATGTTAAAATGATCTAAAAATAATAAAAAAAATAATATTAAAAATATTGTGAATGAGAAAAGAAGTTGGAGCCAAAATTGGAGCGCTGAAACCAACTCTCGTTCACCTCTCTAATTTCCAATATCAAATCGAAATGCGCAAATAATAAGACAAAAATAGATATCATGAACTATAAGAAATGAGTTTTTTTTTACCTCTGTTAAATCAATGTATGATGCATGATGAAAGTTTATTTTAATCAATTCATTCTCTGCAATTAGATCTGTTTGAGTTTTAAAAACAATTTTATTTTCTGGCAATATTCTATATACTATTGAGCTTTTTAAATGATCATCTTCAACTCTTGTTGGAACTTGCAGTATAAAATGCAACTAGAAAAAAAGAGTGAGTGAAAAGAACCTGCCAAATTATATTAAAAAATCTGGTGTGACTGGTCGCACAGCACATACATTTCTCTTATCTTCGGTAATCGAAAGTTGTGTTCTGTGCTTGTCCCACCAGAATTTTTAGTGTCGATATTTTAGAATTCAAGTTGTAAAATTTATAAGTATGGGGGAATATTTATATTCTGGTACCATGGCAACCATTTCTCCTATCTTTCCTATGAAGTACAAGAGTAAAGTGTGCTTCAAAATATTTCAAGGGCAAATCAGAATATACATTTTAAAGAGCATCTAAAAAATAATTGATTTACCGTTGGAGCGAATTATGAGATTATCGAAAAAAAAAATGAAAAATTACATCAGTAAAGTACTCTTTACCCGATTTTATTCAAAAGCTTCGTGTCACGTCCCGGGGGGGGGGGGGGGGGTACCTTACGTAAATATAAAATGTCAACCTCCTAGCTCTTTTCGTTTTTGAGAAATTTTGTTCACAGACAGTTTTTGCGACAGACCATGTCGCAAAAACCACTTTTTTGGATTCAGGGAACCTTAAAACGTATATTCATAAAAATCTCGACATCGAATTTTTGACATGAAACCAATACTTTCTCTCAATACATAGGCGCCGGAACATCCTATAGGGGGGGGCAGAGGGGGGCAATAAGTCTTCTTTTATTTCATTTATTTTATAAATGATATATTTTTACTTTTGAAAAATAAAATCTTCTAAATTAAAAAAAAATTAAAGAGTAAGAAATTCATTTTTTTCCAAAAATTTTTGATAAAATCACTAGCAAATTTTTTAAAATTTTAATTTTATTAAAATTGTGATTTTATTTAAAATTTTTAATGTTTTATAGTAGATTTGTTTTTGTTTTATACTATTTGAACATATTAAATTATTTTAATTTTCTAAAAAAATTTTTTGCCCCCCCCTAATTCAAATTCGTTCCGGCGCCCCTGTCTCTATATATTAACATATATAGGTCAGAGAAAGTAAAAACTAATATCCTCACTACTTAAAATAACCATAATCCTGATTCGGTTCCAAAAGTCAAGTCCTTTATATAAAGATAATTATTTTTCATTAAATATTTTCATTCTAAAAGAAAAAAAGGCAATTATTACCTCAGAGTCGGCCATGAATTCCAATTTCATTTCAACTTTATAATTTTTCGCGCAAATTTACTATGATAGAATGAAGTGAGAAATAATTCCAGAGTTTAAAGGTGAGCCTTTGTATCCTAATATTCTGAAAATGAAAGTATAATATTTTAAATATATGTTTTTCTAGAATTAATTAAATCTATCACTCAGACCTCGCTTCGCTAGCTTGTATACAAATAAATTTATTAGAACTTTGAGATTTTACAAAATTTGAATTAAGTCCCTTATTTAAACATTATTGAGCAAGGTAGGGTGAGGGATAGCAATAGGCAGATAGGGTCTTTGAGGATTCTTCGTTGTAAAAATAAAATTAAAAGTAAAGGCAGCCTCCCCGCCCTCTGAAGCTGGGTTGGAGACCACAAAAGCGGTACAATTAGTTTATTATAAAATTAGATAAATAGTTGTACAAACCGTGAATTTACCAAAAAGCTTGAACGGTTTGCTCAAATATTTCAGTATCAAACGAGATTGACTGAATCGACATTTATAAGAAGTTTGATGCCAAGCTCGTCTGAATTCAGAAAATACATTGCTTTCATTTTCCTTAAAAAATAGAAAAATAACATAATAAAATATATAGATAAAATAAATAAATAAATAATTTTTTCTCACCAAATCTACTTCCTGAGAATATGGAACTTAAACCAAGTTTTTTAGTTTGGAAATCATAACAATAAATGTAGTAGTTTTGACCCGAACATCAAAATTTCATTATCTAAAATTCGTAATAAATTCAAATGATTCTGTTCATTTTATAATAAGTTATTTATTAATACCAACCCTTAGTGTTATGAAGGATCATTTCGATAATTTATGCGGTCGTTTTCATCCTTTTTTCAAAAACTTTAACGTATTATTGA
>JAKCPI010012305.1:0-10584 GCA_023213315.1 Euborellia annulipes | reverse complement strand
TGTGAATGTGAGTGGGAAAAAGTGTGGAGTGTTTAAAAAAAAAAATCGAAGAGATAAAGAAAAAAGGATTATTAAATACATTTCCTATTAAAAGATGGCCAAAAAAATCTTGTTTTTTTATTCAAATCTACAGCTTTCCTTCCCATTTTTTTTAAATGGACTCTAATAACAAAGGTTTACCTTTTTTTGAAACAAGTGGCTTTAGGTAACGAAGTCCTAACAAATGCTGGTTCATTTTTACAGTGAGCATGGTCAATAAACTTTTTGACTTGAATTTCATTTGGTAGATGGTCATTTTTGATCGAAGTATAAGATGCTGAACATAAAAAATTCCAAAAATAGATTCCTATAAGAAAAAAGAAATGAATTAAAAAATAATTTCATTTTGCAAAATTTTAATTCTAAACTAACCTCCTTGGCTGTCCAGACATGAATAGATTCATCCTTAACTCCAGCTAAATCAATTTGCAAAAGAGAAGCAATCGAACGTTTAAAGTTATCGATCTCAACTTCTTTTCTCGCCGTCTGGTCCGAAATCGATTTCTGTCACAAGACCTTTTTCGTATCTTGCACCCCAAGGCTTTTCTAAGATATCTTTTACTCCGGGCAGCCACAGGTTGAAGAGGGTCAGGCGAATGGATATCAATTTGGTTTATTTCTGCCAAGATAAGATCCTACATGAACATCGTCCAACTAAAAAAAAATTTAATGGAAATTAATATAATTATTTTTTTAACTATATAATTATTTTTTAATTAAAAATATTTTATCTAATTTAGGCTATATATATAATAATATTGTGATAAATGTTTGTTTACAAGAAATAATCAATTTAGATATATTATATATATAAATTTATATAAATATGTGAAAGTTTATCTTAAAGTTGAAGTTCAAGTTTAGATTATTATATAATATTTATTTAATTTTCAAATACTTTAAATATAACGAGGCCCTCCGATGCTCCATGGAGATGTAAATGGCCCTCAATTTCCCAGAAATTGCCGTATGGAGTCGGCTTCGTCACTCCAGTTCTTAAATGTCCTTTGTAGTGATAAAGAGCATGGAGACCATCATGGAAAAGTTCAGATCCCAAAGTGAAGCCTATCAGCCCTGAAACAAAGTATTAATCTATTATTTTTAAAATAAAGTTTGCATGAATCCTTCCATTTTTAACATGTCTTCATTTATTTCAATTAAATATGAGTAAGTATTATATCAGAAGAGAGATTATCGTTTATTTTTATGTTACATTTAATATAGTAGCTATATAATTTTGTAGGGTTCATTTTACTTCAAAATTATGAGAATTTTGAGGCAAGAAAGATAAAGGAGGCGTAGCTTTATCAGAAATTTATTCAAATAGGTAGAAAGAATGAGCAAAGCAGCTAGTTTATATTTCAATTAATTGTCAAACCAGGGCAGACGTTTCGGTCCCATATGGGGCAAGATGGTCCCATTTATTGTCAAACCAGGGCCGACGTTTCGGTCGCATATGGGACCATCTTGCCCCATATGGGACCGAAACGTCTGCCCTGGTTTGACAATTAATTGAAATATAAACTAGCTGCTTTGCTCATTCTTTCTACCTATTTGAATATCAACATTCAGCTATATACCTCCTTCGAATCAGATATTTAAAAAACTCTAATTTAATTTTCGCTCACGTGTCCATATCTTTTGAGTAAGTGGATCGCGACCACGAGCTGCCCGAACTGGGACAGGCAGTCCTGTTCTTGATATGTCTGTCTCTTTCTTTTATATTTTTAACAGGCGTCAGACTGTGCGACGAGCCGGCCACTTCTATCTTTCCCGGTCGTAAAAACACATGATAGGAGGAAATGGAGGGAAAGAGTAAGGTCGGCCGACCCTGCACCGCGGGAATAAGTCGAGTATATAAGAAGAAGAAAAGCTTTATTGAGAAACAGGATGAAGAAGAAGAGCAGCTATTTGTTTCATTTATTTAAGGCCCATTACCGAGACCGAAACGTTAGCTTAATGGGCCTTAAATAAATGAAACAAATAGCTGCTCTTCTTTCTTCATCCTGTTTCTCAATAATTTTATCCAGCTATATATAAATCTACTTTTCTCAACATCTATTAAGAAGAATCTTTTCTTACTATCAACATCTAGAAAAAGGTTTAATTTAATTAAAAAAATAAAATCTATTTTTAAAAGAATAAAATGCTCTTTATTTGCAAGGACAATTCATCAAAATTCTGGACCCACAATAATTTAAATAGTTCTTTGAAAGGGGAAGTTGGTTATTAAAGACGTGAATTGAGGATAATCTTTCTCTTTGAAAATATATATATAACATAAAGCAAATCTTAAACTTTTAACTTAATGAAGTTTCAAATGTGAAAATTGAAAACTATTAACTAAACGTTTAAATAATATTTAGAATTTAGGTCTCATCAAATATTTTAAATTCAAAGAAATATTGAATACTAATTAATTTTTCTTTAAAGAATCATATTTATTGATAGGAATAAGTTCAGGGATCCATATTTAGAGAGAAAAAACGGCGCAAAAACCCATAATGGCGACCCGCACCGCGGGATTAAGGCGAAGAAATAAGTAAGATTATTGAACAAAATGTATTCCATTCAAACACCGTTGTTTGGCCAGATTTTTTAAAATCTTTGAACTAATTAAATGTTAGATCATTTTCATTTCATTTTTTAGCAAATATGCTGATGCTATGAATGTACTAGTGCAATTTTTCTAGTAGAGGAAGGGTTAAGTCGATGATCTTTTTTGACAGCCCATCTCCTGTAAAAAGTCGAATTTTAGATCTCCCCCTATTGACTCTTGAAATCTATTTATATTGTGCATAAATTACATTTTGATAGTTTTAATACTAGATCTTAAAAATGGATCAAATTCAATATGTTCATGGAATTGGCCTATTTAAAGAGGTTTATCTTAGAGCAAAGAGGTCATAAAGGTTAAACTCACCATATCTCGAGTAATTATTATATTAGACTAATAATACATATGTTAAACTTGAATTCCTCCTGGATTTTTAAAACATTTTCTATAAATTAAAGATTCAAATCGATTTTGGAATGGGAAAAATACCTATAAAATATAACAATCACTTTTGATAATTATCAACTCAGAGGAGCTGCAGTAACGCCATCGTACTCTTGGACGGTAAAGTTTTGAATTAAAATTAAACTCGTGTTTAATTTAAATAATTGTTTTTTTTTTTTTTTGTTTTTTTTAGGTCAACTATTTGCAATTCAATTCAAAACTGAGAATTTGCAAATTGAACAAGAGTTTAATTTTAATACAAAATTAACTTCCAGCTCAAGCAATTAAAAATCTGGTGTGACTGGTGGCACAGAACCAGGGTATAAATATGGTAAAATATTTATATTTTGTTACCATGGCAACCATTTCTCGTATATTCCCTATGAAGTAGAAGAGTAAAGTTGTTTTCAAAAGATTTCAATGGCATAATGAAAATATACATTTTAAAGACTATCTAAAAAAATAATTGATTTTTGAATTTTAATCTAAATTGTTGAAGCAAATTTTGAAAAAATCGAAAAAAAAACTGAAAAACTACATCAGTAAAGTACTAGTACTTTTTGGCCGATTTTGATTAAAAGCTTATTTCCACGCTCCAGAGAGATGCCTAACTTAAATATAAAATTTAAATCTCGTAGCTCAATTGCTTCATGCTTAAAATTGAATTTATACAGACAGACAGACCATGTCGCGAAATCCACTTTTTTGGATTCAGGGGACCTCAAAACGTGTATATATATCGTTTAAAATCTCGACATCGAATTTTTGACATGAATCCAATACTTTCTCTCTCTATATATTAACATATCATACTTATATATAATTGCCTTAAACCGTGTCCGATGTGTGAAACAACCAATCAGGCCTCAGGGATAGCGCTGATTGGCGAAATACAGAGAGGGCGGAGCCGGAGAGGCAAATTCAAATTTTTTTTTAACCAGGAGAGATATCAATTTGGTTTCTTCCCTAAAGCCTTCCCTTGATAAGAATCTAAATTCGTTGTTTCAGAGTTTTTTTTTAAATTCGGCAGCCCACCCCCCCCCCAAATTTTTTAATTCTTCTATATCTTCAAATATAAACATGCTTTTTTGGATTTAAAATTCTTGAATGAATATCTATCAAGAGATTTAAAAGTTGAAAGATTTTTTGTGTAATTGCCCCCCCCCCCCCCCGAAATTTTTAATTCTTCTATTTCTTCAAATATTAACATGCTTTTTTGGATTTAAAATTCTTGAATGAATATCTATCAAGGGATTTAAAAGTTTAAATTTTTTTTGTGTAATTGCCCCCCCCCCCCCCCCCGAAATTTTTAATTCTTCTATTTCTTCAAATATTAACATGCTTTTTTGGATTTAAAATTCTTGAATGAATATCTATCAAGGGGTTTAAAGGTTTAAAGATTTATTGTGCAATTGCCCCACGCCTGAAATTTTTATTTTAAAATTCTTGATTTTTTTTAATAGGTCCCTGTCCGCCTGATTTCATTTGCATGCCTGTTGGCTCGAATCAGTTTATTAAAGGGAAATTTAGGCTTGCTTCTTGCCCGTAATTTTCTCATGGCCTTCAAAACCCAGAGGCCGGGCAGGGCGAATACTCAAATTTTAAACTTGATTCATTGTATTTTCATTTAGGCAAAAATAATATGGGCTTTAAAATTAAGAGAAAAACTACTGATCACGTATCGAGACGCCGCCCGCCAGGGCCAAGTTGAGATGGGCGCGGCGAAGCCGCGCCTTTCTCAACTTGTATCGTAAATATATCCACACCTTGTAACATATATAGAGGTAAGAGAAAGTAAAAAGGCTAAATGCAGCTGGCCAGAGTTGAAAATTATGAGGTCTATATCTTAAAATCGATTTTAATTAAGTAGTTTTTTGAGTAATCAAAAATGATTTTATATTAGAGAAGAATTATAACTGATTAATATAAAAACTCACCTAGAAAAGAGAGTAAAAGGAACCTCATGATTAGCAGACCCAGAGACCCTGTTCGGCTGCCAGAGGAGCCCTGAATGCAAGCAAAACCCACCATATCTCGAGTAGTTATTATATTTAATGACCACGTGACTAGTTCATCTCAAGTTCAAGGAAATTGTGTTTATAGAAATTATGCAAGAAAAATTTCTAACTGAGGATAAGAATCTTAAGAAAAATTGTCATATTTTGATTATGACGTTATTTTTCCAGAATTGATATTAATCACTTCTAAGGAGTATTTTTAAACTAAAATTATTTCTTTCTTAGTGTTTATTTGATAAAATTCTTTATAAATTGCTCCTTGGCTTCATTCCGAAAATATTCCCTAGAGATGAATTTTTTTAGTACTTAAGTGACCTCGACATTATAGAGATAGTTTCTTAAAAAAAATATATTTTTGCAGTTATCACACTTTAAGTAACAATATTTTGAGTTAGATTAACAAGACACATTTTTTTTAAATTAAAAACGATTAAGTAAGAGACTAAATTGTTCATTCTTAGTTTTCCTGTATCCTGTATTTTAAAAATTAGACACTATCAATGGAGCAACCAAAAAGAATGTTTCCATTTGTTTTAAATCTTATTTTATTCTATTATGGGAGCAATGTATGTTTGTTTCCTCCATTTCCAAAAGTGTCTAGTTGCATCGGGAACAAATTTTCGGGAAACGAGAAAAACCTGTATTTTATTAAACTAAAGAGTTAATTTATGACTGTTATGTTTATAAAATCTGTAAAATAAATTACGCAGAGGCGTACCGAGGCAGTTGGGGGCCTGGGGCGGCTCTAGAAGAGGGGGGCCTTATATTGAATTTTTTTTGGGGGGCCTCATCTTTAAATATCCTTCTCCTCTATACACAAAAATATTTTTAAAATACCGTATATCCCTGAACCCCAAGGACCCCGGGGCCTCTCAAAGAGAAATCTTCATTAAAATTTGTTTTTACTTGAGCCCTGAGGGCCCCGGGGCCTCTCAAAGAGAAATTTTCATTAAATTTTGTTTTTACTTGAGCCCTGAGGGCCCCGGGGCCTCTCAAAGAGAAATTTTCATTGATATTTGTTTTTACTTGAGCCCTGGGGGCCCCGGGGCCTCTCAAAGGGAAATTTTCATTAAATTTTCTTTTTACTTGAGCCCTGAGGGCCCCGGGGCCTCTCAAAGGGAAATTTTCATTAAATTTTTTTTTTTTTTATAAATATAAGGGGGCCTATGCCGGCTCGGGGCCCGGGGCGGACCGCCCCCCCCCCCTCGGCACGCCACTGATTACGAACACAATTTACAAGGTCTTAGGTCGGTATTATTGTCTATATAGCAGTAATAAACTATTTTAATATTCAACTAGGCACTTTAGGAAAAGTTTTTTGTAATTAGCAAGTTTTAGAATTGAACCTTTTGCAAATAACGAGTTTTGGCACTGTAAATGCAAATTGTCAGTATCAATCAACATAGCAAAACAAAAAAAGAAAATTCCATAAAAGTAGCAGCTTAGCCAACAATAATCATTATTAAAAAGTGTAGGAAGCCCCCGGGTCTGGCGTAGTAGGTAGCGTGCCTACCTCCTATACCAAACGTCGCGGGTTCGGACCCAGGCAGTCCGATGATTTTATTTAAGCCATTTGGATACCAGATGGCTTAAATAGAAATGCCTGAACCCCAAATTGATAAATTAATTACAACCATAGGCGCCGGAACTGGGGGGCAAGGGCACATTGCCCCCCCCCTGGCATCCTACAGGGGGGGGGGCAGAGGGGGCAAAATTTCTTCTTTTATTTCATTTATTTTTAAAAATGATATATTTTTACTTTTGAAAAATAAAATCTTCTAAATTATAAAAATTAAGAGAGTAAAAAATTCATTTTTTTTCAATTTTTTTCCAAAAATTTTTGATAAAATCACTAGCAAATTTTTTAAAATTTTAATTTTATTAAATGATTTTATTTAAAATTTTTAAAGTTTTATAGTAGATTTGTTTTTGTTTTATACTATTTGAACATATTAAATTATTTTAATTTTCTAAAAAAATTTTTTTTGCCCCCCCCTGATTCAAATTCGTTCCGGCGCCCCTGATTACAACGGTTATCGTCAAAGTCTTATATGGCCTAAGTTGCCGAAAAGACTGTATGAATGTGTGTGTGAGTGTGAGTGTGAATGAGAAAAAAGTGTGAATGTTTTTTTGAAAAAAAAAAAAAAAAAAAAAAAGTGTAGGAATATAGGTTCGCACTATAAAAATGTCCCTCAGTTTACCAAAATATACAATTTTGTGGAAGCTTGTTGATAGGGCTATTTATTATTCATTGCAATTAGCAAGTTTTGGAAATGACTTCGTGAAAGTCACCACCTTTATGTTCGCAACAAAGAGTTTTGGAAATGGAATGAATTGCAACTATGCCCGATTTAAATTTGTACTCGATTTTCAGTATTTGTTTTAAATGGGATATAGAAACATTTTTCACTGGAAAACTATTTTCAAAAGTATATTTCAGTTATGCGAACAACATGCAATTAAAATCTCAACTTTTCAAATTTTCTCAATTAGGCACTTTTGGAAATGGACCTAGGGTATGTTCTGAGTACACAAGGGCAGATCCGTGGTGCAACAACCTACCTTTTTAAATTAAAAAATATAGGGTAAGAGAAAGTAAAAATATTTGAACTCTGGATTTTTCATTATTCAGCCCTGTACTAAACCAATTAGACCAAGAATAGATTTAATTAAAGGAATAAATAAGGTCTATTTTAACGGATTTTTTAAAACTTTCATGGCTAATTTCTGAGATATTTTAGTACGGACAGAGGACAGAAGGTTAACTATTATATACGTATATGTAGATACTTTAAAGATAGAACAAATAAGAAAATATGAATAGAGTTTTTATTAAAATTATAAAAGAGAATGAGAAAAGGATTCAACTAGTTACTAGATCTTTAACAAAATAAGTATTTTAATAATACTTTTATTTATAAATATCAATTACATATATGTAATTGATTCTGATTATTTAATTAAGTGAGGAAGCAGTCTTAAATTAAGTGGAATGGAGAAAAAGAAAAAATAGTGAAATTTTAACAAATTACAATTTACAATCTTTGAAGGATTTTGTATTGAAATCATCGAATGGGTTTCCGTTGAATGTTCCGCACAGTCCATCTACGTGACTCCAAAGCATAAAATCTCCAATTAGAAAAGCGTAATGGCCATTCGTTAAAATGATAAGATTTCCCAAATAAATTACCAATTGTCCGCGTCGATTTTGAATCCTAGTAAATAAATAAAAAGACAGTTAGAAAAAAAGAAACTCTCAAAAATATATTCTGAAAGGATATCTTACTCGAATGTATTGAATACTCCTTTAAGTGGTAACTCCTCATGGAATTGAGAATCGGTAACATTAAATACTTGAAATTGGCCAAATCCTTTAGGAACTACTTCGATCATAACACCAGCAGCGTAAACTTTCAAACTCTGAAAAAAATAAAATAAAATAAAATTCATATATGGACCCTGTTATGCAAAAGTGTGTCAAGCGCCAAAAAATTAAAAATTGAGTTAAGCACGTAATATTGTTTCAAATGCTATAATTAATAGTGTTTTTTATGAAATATGTCCTAAAAAAATTTATATTTAATAGAAAATAAAGTCCAGCGACGTTTTGGTCGACTATGCGATCAAAACGTCGCTGTGGGTTCTTAAATAAAGAAATTAACATAGCTGCTCGGCCTTTTATTTTATACTACATACTGATTCAGCTATTCGCCTCGCTAACATATTTATATTTAATGTTACTTTCACAATTGACAAAAAAAATAATATATAATCCAATGAAAACAAAAAACTTAAATGTTAATTTTCTCAAAACTCGGTAGATGGCGCTTGACACACTATTGCGTAACAGGGTCCATATAATATCTATTGTTAAAATAAAATAATAATAAAAGTGTAAAATGGCTGTTATTTATTAATCTTAAAAAAATTGGAAAAAATAACCCCCAGAGAGCTCTTCTCGTACACAAAAAGATGCCTTTGTCAATATTGTTGAAATATTTTATATTTTTCCAATCATTGGCGTAGCCAGAAATTTTTGATGGGGGGGGATCAAGAAATTTTTTTCATAAATTTAAGATTATTTTAGGGTATTTATAAATCATTTTGGTTTGTTTTTTTAGCTAGAGTAAATTATTATATTTTACTTTCTCTTACCCTAAGTGAAATATAATTTGTATTAAACATCTAGTCATGGCTTGGGTCCCATGGGGGTTTGAACCCCAACCCCCCCTGGTTACGCCTATGTTTTCCACAATAAAATCCATGTGTGTTTTTTAACAATCTTTGGTCCCGAAGAAGGACGCGATTGGTGTCCGAAACGTCAACCAAAAGAAATTAAAATAGTTTTTTATTCTCCTGGATGCAGATCTACCTTCCTTAAGATTAAAATAATATTATTCTAATATAAAGAAGCTCTCGGGCTTGGCGTAGTTGGTAGCGCGCCTGCCTTGTATACCAAGGGTCGAGGGTTGGGATCCCAGGCAGTCCGATGATTTTATTTGGATACCAAATGGTTTAAATAAGAATGCCTGGACCCCAATATATATATATCCATAATAACGGGTTTCATAAAGAATTAAATGGCCTAAGTTGCCAAAAAGACTGTGTGTATGTGTGTGTGTGAATGTGAGTGTGAATGGGAAAAAAGTGTGAGTGTATTTTATTAAAAATAAAAATAATATAAAGAAAACATTCTTGTTATTGGAGGCTGTTGATATAACGTCTATATAACACTAGGGATTTTGAATGACCTACTGTTTACGATTGCTTGAATCAAGGTTTTATAATCTCTTCAAGCATCTTTTACATAGGTCTATTTTGTTTTATCTTTAATATTCAATGGTGTTGTTTGCAGCTATACTAATGGCCTTTGAGATTTTATTTTAAAAAATGAAACAAACCAGAAGTGTTTGAACAGGACTAATCTGCTTTGCCCAGACAGCATATTGAGGTTGAGGGCTGAGATCAGTAACCAGTAGATGATAGCAATCAACCAAAGGAGCTGACAAATTGACCTGCGCATTGTCCCAGGTGATCAAAGAACGAACATTTGCGATACAATCAGCTGAAATATAAACAAATAAAAATTAATTAAAAATACAAATTTTTACAATATTCTGAATATTAAATTACTTTCTATTCCATCAATTTCTACTTCGTCTAAAATTTCATAGATGTCATTTATGAGATCTTCAACTATTTCAGAATAGCTCAATTTTATTCCAGTATAACGAATGCTAATTTTATTTTGATCGTTTATCTCGAAAAATAACTTCTTCCTAATAAAAATATTTAAAATATAAATTAGTTAAGAATTTTACAGAATTAATTAATTAATACGTACGTTAATGAGAGGTTCACGCTTAATTGAATAATTATAAGTTTGATCTTTCCAGAAATTCTTTACAAATGTTGTCATATTCATTTAATTCAGTATCTAAATCCAATGAATTTGAATTGCTATCACACAATTCTAGAAGCTAGATTTCGTCGGGTTTTTGTTGGGGACTCCAAGATTCAGTCATT
>JAKCPI010012304.1:0-19083 GCA_023213315.1 Euborellia annulipes | reverse complement strand
CAATCACATTACGACGTTTCTCCTCAAATTTGGGGATTGCCTGTTAGCAAGATTTATATTTTTATTATATGGATAACAATGGCAGCCAAAAAAAAAAAAAAAAAACAATCAATTTCTATCACATTTTTTTTTATTTGATTATCGACGTTTCGGACGGCAGTCACGTCCATATATCCATATATACGTATGTCCATATGTCCGCTATCCATATAACAATTAAATGAAACAGCCATATTCTTCATAATTATAATTTTTAAATTTTTTCAAGTCTTTATCAACATTTTATGAAATATACACTTATAATATCAATATATTAATATATGACAACACCCTAATATCTGATGATGATCAAATAAATTTGAACCGAAACGTTGTAGTTTTAGTTTATGAAGATACTACTTCTTCCTGACTGCCATCGTCCTTCATTAATCGCGATTTCGAATGAATATATCCATGCAAAATTCAATAAAAGTTGTTTGAAATATAAATTTAGAGACTCTTTTTGCCCATAAGTAAGCTATTTAAGAACTAATTAAATATTTACGTATTTTTATTAATAATTTATTAAATATTTTTTATATTAATAATTTGTTAGTAACTCTCCAATCGAAAAATTGTCGAAAATTTCAATTTTATTTAAGGAAATTTTTTTATATGTGTGTATATGTGTTACCAAATAAACATCCAGACATACATATTACACATAGTATATAAGCATATAACTGTTTAGTTTTTGAAATGTAATATCTTTGAAGTGGGGACGTCGTCGACGACGAATGATTCAAACGAATGTGTATGCAAACAGGGAAGGGAAGGGACGTCGCCTCCGCCTCCGCCGCTCCCTAAATATCCCTCGGGATCCTGCTGTGTTAATCGTTACACCACACACTCACACCCATGCATTCAGGACAGCTGCACGGTTAATTGCGTCCAACACTCACACACACTAAAACACTTGAATATGTCATCTTTAAGCATCGGGAACTTTAGAAGAAGATTGAGGATCTCCCTTTAAAGTTTAATTGAAAATAATTAACAAAAGCGTAACTAATTACTTCCCCTTCATGATTTATAAAATATACATAAAAAGTAGAGAAGAGTTTAATAAGAGGAAAAATTAAATTCCTATACAACAACATAAACAATTAAATGTTACAAAATAAAAGTAATAATCCCCTTAAGTAGGGAACATTAACTAATTCATTCTCAACAATAAATAAACGGAGTATATGAGATGGTGATTACGGAAGATAAAAAGAAGCATGTGGCCTTATTCTTAGAACTCCTAATTAAATAAAATCTCACAGAAGAATGAAGCTAATATTATTTCATTAAATTTTGTAAAAATTTCTAATCAATTGCTAACGTCTCAGTTCGGTGTTTGAACCATCATCGATGCTTTGATATTACTTTCTCTTACCCTATATACTGTGGGGTATGTTAATATATAGAGAAAGGAAGTATTGGATTCATGTCAAAAATTCGATATCGAGATTTTTGATGGATATACACTTTTTTGAGGTCTTTTGAGTCCAAAAAAAGTGGTTATCGCGACATGGTCTGTCTGTCTGTGAATAAAATATCTCTAGAAAGAAAAGAGCTAGGAAATTTTATATTTAAGCGACAACCATTCTGGCACGTGACAGGAAGCTTTTGAACAAAATCGGCCAATATACTTTACTGATGCACATTTTCAGTTTTTTTCTATTTCCTTTCAAAATTCACTCCAAGGATTTTTTTTTAAATTTCATAAATCAACTATCTTTTAGATGCTCCTTAAAAATGTATATTCTCATTTTGCCGTTGAAATCTTCTGAAGACCACTTTACTCTTGTTCTTCAGAGGAAAGATAGAAGAAATGGTTGACAGACAAAACAGAGCAGGCGCGATCTTAATGCCATCTCTTAGCAATAATAAACGGATAATTTTAACTCCTCCTTCCTTTGATAGAAGATGTGGAGGAGGGAGTAGGAAATTAAGACAAAGCACCCGAAACGTCGAGAGTTATGGGAATAAAAAATCTGATGTGACTGGTCGCACCAGATTTTTGGTGTCGACATATAATTAGTTTCCGACAGTAAGGTACATTCGCAATTCAAGATGTAAAATTTATAAGATTGGGAACATATATTATGTTACCATGGCAACCATTTCCTCCTATCTTTCTATGAAATACAAGAGTAAAGTGGTCTTCCCGAATATTTCAATGGCAAAATGAAAATATACATTTTAAAGAGAATCTAAAAAATAATTGATTTTTGAATTTTAATCAAAATTCTTGAAGTGAATTTTGAGAAAATCGAAAAAAAAAACAACTGAAAAACTACATCAGTAAAGTACTAGTATTCTTTGGCCGATTTGATTAAAAGCTTATTTTTCCGGTCCTGGAGGTATTTAACTTAAATATAAAATTTCAACCTCGTAGTTCAATTCCTTCAGGCTTTAAATTGAACCCAGACACACACACACACACACACAGAGAGAGATAGACCATGTCCCGAAAACCACTTTTTTTACTTTCTCTTAGCCTATATATGAAATATATAGGAGAGAAAGTATTATGATCATGTCAAAAATTCAATGTCGAGATTTTGATGGATATACATGTTTTGAGGTCCCCTGAGTCCAAAAAAAGTGGGTCCCGCAAATTGGTCTGTGTGTGTGTGTGTGTGTGTATGTATGTGTGTGTGTCTGTATGTGTGTGTGTCTGCATGTGTGGACAGATTTTTAGCATGAAGGAATTGAGCTACCGGATTGAAATTTTATATTTAACTTAGGTACCTTCCCACACGCTCAAAATAAGCTTTTGAACAAAATCGGCCAAAAAGTACTAGTACTTTACTGATGTACTTTTTCAGTTTTTTTCGATTTTCTCAAAATTCCCTCCAAGGATTTTTTTTAAAATTCAAAAATCAATTATTTTTTAGATGCTCTTTAAAATGTATATTCTCATTTTGCCGTTGAAATCTTCTGAAGACCACTTTACTCTTGTTCTTCATAGGAAAGATAGAAATGGTTGCCATGGTAACGGAATTTAAATCTTTTTCTTTTTATTAGATTAAAAATCAATTATTATTTAAATTCCCATTTATTTGTGTCTTTAATTGCTTAGGAGAAAACATATATATCTCTCTCTCTCTCACTTGCAAACATTATCGCCTGTCTCTCCGCCTTCTCTCATAGGCCTAATGTTAATTTCCTATAGGGATTTGTATGTTAATTTCGATTCAAAAGGGGGTCCCCTTTGAAACTTTTTAGGCATTTAAAATTTTTTTTTCCAATTCTTATGAAATTTTGTATTTATTTACGATTCTATATTGTGTATAAAATGTCCAAATATGAGATTAAAATTTTGAAAAATAACCATAGTTTATTTCAAGCAGTCAACATTTAAAATGCAAGTTTGAAACTAAGGTGCTATGGGAAACTAAATATATCTCGACACAAAAAATCTGGTGTGACCAGCACAGTGCGCAACTTTCTCTTACCGAAGGGTAAGAGAAAGTTGTGTGCTGTGCGCCAGTCACACCAGATTTTTATTCAGGGGACCTCAAAACGTGTATATCCATCAAAATCACGACATCGAATTTTTGACATAAATCCAATACTTTCTCTCTATATATATTTACATATATAGAGGTAAGAGAAAGTAAAAATATTGGTTTCTAAATAGAAATTATCTACCTAAAGAAGAGATCTCTTTAAAATTGGGATAAATAAAATGAAACAAGCTCGTCGAGTGTTTTTGACATTCCTCAACATTTATTTCCTGGATGTTTATTTCTAACAAAGAAGGGAAGAAGCAACAGATATTCATTTATAGATAATTTTTTTTTTCTTATTTATCATTTGGAATTGACAGTGTTATTAATCTCAAAATAAAGATATCCCTGTGTATATATGTTATTTTTTTATACGAGGACTCGCTTAATATTAATTAACTTAGTGTTTGAGATGCCATCAGCAGGTAACGAATAAACTCAACACAGACGCTTTCATAAAGTTCCAATTAAATAGCTTAAAATTAGATTTTTAGAAGACGAACTAATTAAGATTTGTAAAATCGATTAATTAAATAAATAAATAAAAGAGAAAGAGAGTTTGCGGAAATGCTTGAAATACCTCAACAACGTCAAACAATATACAGAACAAATTTCAATGTCGATAAAAATACCAGATGTTTTTATTTTATTTTTAACATTGAAAGTGTGTGGCATTAATTAATCGATGTATCACCAGGAGAAAAGTCGCTATACATTCATTCTTTAAATTTTACTATCTGAATTCCGGATCGCGGCCAAATAGATGAAAATTTATTGATCATGATTAGGTTGAATTATTTTATTTATTTTTTTTTTTTTAATTTTTCAAATAGTACGTTATTAATTTCAAGAGTTTATTAAAAATTAACACTTTTGACATATGTCAAAAAGTTGTAAAATCACTTCAGATGAGTGTCGAAATGTGTATTAAATGTAAAAAATTTTTAATATTTTTTTTGAAATTTATTACCTACTTTTAATTTCTGAAATTTTCATATATACACAATGTTTCAACTAGAGCCTACGGTTGATAGTTTAAATTTAATATTTATTACTTTCTCTTACCTATGTATATATGTAATATATATAGAGAGAGAAAGTATTGGATTCATGTCAAAAATTCGATGTCGAGATTTTGATGGATCTTCACGTTTTGAGGTCCCCTGAATCCAAAAAAGTGGTTTTCGCGACATGGTCTGTCTGTGTGTGGGTGGGTGTGTGGGTGTGTGGGTGTGTGGGTGTGTGTGTGTTCAATTTTAAGCATGAAGGAATTGAGCTACGAGGTTGAAATTTTATATTTAAGTTGAACACCACCCGGGACCGGAAAAATAAGCTTTTAATCAAAATCGGCCAAAGAGTACTAGTACTTTACTAATGTACTTTTTCAGTTTTTTTCGATTTTCTCAAAATTTGCTCCAACGATTTTTTTTTTTAATTCAAAAATCAATTATTTTTTAGATGCTCTTTAAAATGTATATTCTCATTTTGCAATTGAAATCTTTTGAAGACCACTTTACTCTTGTACTTCATAGGGAAGATAGGAGAAATGGTTGCCATGGTAACAAAATATAAATATTTTCCCATACTTATAAATTTTACATCTGAATTCATATGTTCCGTACTGTCGGGAACTAAATATATGTCGACACAAAAAATCTGGTGTGACAAGCACAGAACACAACTTTCGATTACCGAAGGTAAGAGAAAGTTGTGTGCTGTGCGCCAGTCACACCAGATTTTTTTTACTTTCTCTTACCTCTATATATGTTAATATATAGAGAGAGAAAGTATTGGATTCATGTCAAAAATCCGATGTCGAAATGTTGACGAATATACACGTTTTGAGGTCCCCTGAATCCAAAAAAGTGGTTTTCGCGACATGGTCTGTCTGTGTGTGTGTGTGTGTGTCTGTGAACAAAATATCTCAAGAACGAAAAGAGCTAGAAGGTTGAAATTTTATATTTAAGTTAGGCATCCCCATGGGACGTGACACGAAGCTTTTGAACAAAATCGACCAAAGAGTACTAGTACTTTACTGATGTACTTTTTCAGTTTTTTTTTTTTTTTCGATTTTCTCAAAATTCGCTCTAACGGTTTTGATTAAAATTCAAAAATCAATTATATTTTACATTCTCTTTAAAATTTATATTCTCATTTCGCCCTGAAAATTGTTTGACACTTAACTCTTGTACTTCATAGGAAAGATAGGAGAAATGGTTGCCATGGTGACAGAATATAAATATTTTCCCCCCGTTCATAAATTTTATATCTTGTATTTTAATATATCGTCGGAAACTAAATATATCTCGATACAAAAAAAAATCTGGTGTGAAAAGTACAACTTTTGATTACCGAAGGTAAGAGAAAGTTGTGTGCCGTGCGCCAGTCCCACCAGATTTTTTATGTATGGCGAGAGAATATAGAAAATTTCACCCTTAAAAAGAAAAAAAACCTTTTGAATGTTTCTAAATACTTTGATTATTTTTATAAACAGGAATTAGAATGGTTGCCAAAACAAGCTTTCTGATTGACTAGAGTAGGCATGAGATTTCTTCGCAATAAAAAATTGACAGCTTTAGCTGTGGATGCAATTCAAAATTATAATTTAGTAGGCTATCGCTTATTTCTTATAGCTACTTTTTTTTTTAGAAATTAGTGACGTAAAAAAAATTACTTAGAAAAAAATTCACTGTTGAGTGAAAATATTAGAATTTTTCTAAATAATTTTCGACCTTTGATTCTATACGTCAGTTTCAATATTAACCGCCACCCCTAGAGGATGGAGTCGTGAAGTTAGACAACCTTAGCTTATCTCAAAAAATTGTCTTTCCACTGCAATATTAAAAAAAGTTTATTTTATTATTTTCTAAGCACACTGGTTGTCTAACTTCACGGCTCTATTCTCTTAGGGGAGGCGATTAATATTGAAACTGACTCAGTGGCGGATTAATGCAATTTTGTCGGGGGGGGGCGGTTTTTTTTTTTTTTAATTTTTTTTTATTTAAGGACTTTGTGGGCATCTATGGCCATTTAGACCCCTTTCCTATTTATTTAAATTGATTGGTAACAAATTCAATTGAAATTAAAGCCCGGAAATCATAATTTCTTTAGATTACTAGTTTTTATAACATTGTGAATTTCTTCTCGGGGGGGGCGATCGCCCCTCGCCCCCCCCTTTAATCCGCCCCTGAACTGACTGTACTTGAGTTAGTACTTAATGTTAGCTCACACCACTCTTGTTCTTCCATTGCTTTTAGAGATAATACGACTTCTTTCGAATCTATCGAAATTTCATTTTTAATTTAATTTATTCAACTACTACTTTAAATTTTTATTAAAAAAATTTAATAAAATTTTTTTTTTATTAGAAAAATAACATATGCAGTTTTTCATGAAATTCTAATAGATGCTCTGATTCAATTACGATAAACAAAAAAAAAAAAATCCTTATTTACATTTTATAAAAAATACCAATATATTCGTTATAAAATATTATTTGAAATTCAATTCGATGAGACTGATCGTCTCATAAATAAATTATTTATTTATTTTTTTTTTCTAAAAAGATCATGAAATCTTAGCCGGTTGGGTTTGAGATGTGTGTCTGTGTTCACTAAAGCACCTCGGGTAGCATTTTCAAATAATAATAAATTTTGCCATAACGCTTTATTTACTTGTTATCATTGCGTGTATTTTTTTTTTGAAACACCCTATTTTAAATTAAATTAGTATTTGAATTATTTAAAATATTTTTTGACAGTCTTTAATCTCTAATTCGTTAAAAATAATTACCTAATGAGGGATTAATATTATCATATGTTGATATAATATATTAAATAATAAATTTAATATTAATAGGGATATATTGAGCGGATGACTAAAATCCTCATTTATCTGTTATTTATTAATTTATTTATTTATTTATAATGAATAATTAGAGAATATTGATAAATAAATCTTGCAGTATTGACATTCCCTAAGGGCTCTCGTGCATAATAGGATCACTAATCAAAAATAGTACTGGGGTGTCGACAGAGGGGTGGCGATGCTAGTTTTGTCTGAAAAACTGATGGTTACCGAATCACTATCAACCACCCTCCATGTTTTTCTCTTCCATGCAACTAAAGTTATTTTCACTCAGGGGCTCACATCTTGTGAGTACGTGGATGGCGACCACGAGTTACCCGAGCTAAACCTAAACCATTTTGTCAGTCATCATCCCCTCCACTCTGCCTCTTCGACCTTAACAATCGTCAGATCGTTCGAAACTAAATTCATACCAGCTGTTTTTTTCAATTAGTCTTTAGCCTATGGCTCAGAGATTAGCTTCTGATGCCAAAGGTCGATGGTTCGCATCCCGTTCGAGGCAAAATAATTTATTTCAATTTAATTGGATACCAATCAATTAAAATAAATAGGAATGGGGTCTAAATGGCATAAAATGCCGAAAAAGGCAAATTAGGCCTGCTTAGTACACAGTATATCAAGAAATTTAGGCTAATTCTATCTAATTTTATTATAAACAATTTTTTTTTTTTAATTCAGCCTTTTTTTAAATTTTAGAGAAATGCAATTCTTGCAATCGCGATCTTATAGAGCAGCGTTTTCCAAACTGAGCGCGCCTTCCTAGGGAGGCGCGGACTAGTTGAAAGGGAGGCGCAATATTAGCCACCGCGTGCAATTTTCCATGCAGCCAAAATTATTTCTTTTATTGTGGAGTTTCGGCAACTGGTCTAGGCCATCTTCAGGACCTGAGGCGTTTCTTGATTTGCTTCTCCAAGAATTAAATGAAATTTTAATTTTGAAATTAAATTTCATTTATTCTCTCTGAAGATGGCCGAAACGTCTCAATAAAAGAAATAATTTTTGCTGTATATGACTAGGAATTTTTTTTGTTTTGACTCCACTTTAATATAAATTTATATTTTTTAGCATTAAAAATTTTTGTTTTTGTATTATTTTACAAAATGTGAAAGTGGGGAGGCGTCATATGATTAAATATTTTTAAGGGAGGCGTTGTAACATAAAGTTTGGAAACCACTGCTCTAGAGTTGGTTAAAATAATTTCCATCGATATCTAGGTTGTTTTTTGTTTTTATTTTCAATGATCGGCATCCTACTTATATTTTCTCTAATTTAGCGCACCTGAGGCCATTTAGGATTTACTTGTTTATACTTCATTTAAATATTTATATACTCCCTACGTCTCAAATTAATTGCTACATTTCTTAAAATATTAAATATTTAAAATAACCTTATTGAGTTATAAGTCGTTATTTCATACTGAATTTTTTGAATTTTTTTTTTACTTTTCATAAATGTAGCATTTATTTTTGGGGCAAATTTTTTGAAGCATCATTTTGAAACTAATTTGGCCATTAAGCAGTCAAGCTAATATTAATGATTGATCCAAATCAACTTAAAATCTCTGAAAAATATTAAAACTAAATTATAAAATCATCAGTGGTAATAATATATTCAAATGAAGCAATTAATTTGGGTCGGAGGGAGTATTTTATTTATACTTAATTTTGGTTGAGACGTTCCGCACGTTTATTTTTTGGGGCCACCCAACCAAGTTTTATACGTCCTTAAAGCTGATCATCTATTTAAAATATCACACCCTATCATTGATTGACCTAATTATCAGCTAAAGATAATGTTTGCTATTATATATCTTTATGATAAATAATTTCTGTACTCTGATTATTACGTTTTTTTAAGCCCGTGACCCTTGGCTCAGAGAAAAGACATTAGCTTCCCGTCCCAAGCGAGAAAAATTTATTTAATTTGACTACAAATCATTTGAAATGGGTCTAAATGGCCTTAGATGCCGAAAAAACCTTAAAAAAAATAAGTTTTTTTGTAAAGTTATTTCGGCTGATTTGCCTTAAAAATTATTTTTTTTATTTAAATTATAAATACAGTATCGATGGCTTCCGGCGGGCCTTATGGTCTTGGATTATTACGATTGCTGTTAAATTTTATTTAAATGTTTTAAAGGCCATTCACATTGACTCTATTTATGATTGTGTTTGGAATAATTTTTTGTTGCTTGAGACTTGAAGACTCTAGCTTCTAGAACAAGAAGCGGGTACTATACCACTGTGCTTAGCTCTTTTATATATTTTTTTTAATGATGCATATTTTAATTTATCTTACATTTAATCTAAAATGTGGATTTACTTGACTCGCATCTTTTGTTAATATTTTACATATGTTTCTCACTAAATAAGACTTCCCTTGCTAAGAAATAATTAACCAGTTAATTAAGAACATGATCCTATCTCTCTCTCTCTCTCTCTTCTTCTGTTATATTACAAGTAAAAGCGACTCCCTATAGGGCTACAACAAGCTTATCTTTATTTTGCAAGGTTGTCTTAAAAAAAAAAAAGAAAAAACGTGTTTTCTTGTACAAAAAGGGTTTATTATTCCACGAAGGGCTCTGTTATTTTATTTTTTTTTTTTTCTGATTGGCGAAATTCACTTGGTGTTCCAGTGGGACTTAACAGTGCTATAATGACATTCCCGGTTTTAGATGCTGGTTCAGTTTCTCGGGCCATTCAGCAAATTGTTTGTTTGTCCGGTTTACGTTTAACCTTCAACCCCCTTCTAAAAGGGAAGAGGGAATCATCGGATTGACTTTCTCGCACACATACAGACACATAATCCTCTCCAATCGACAAATCAATTTTTTTTTATCTCTCTTTCTCTTCTTTTTTTTTATTAATTTTAGTCAAAATTAATTAAGTTTACGTTTTATTTAATTAATATCTCTCTCTCCCTCTCATCTTCATCCCTCTCTTTATTCCCCCCTTCATGTTTATTTTGCATATTTGTTTTGATAAAAGTCAAGTCTCCCCCTCTCTCTAGTACTAAAATTAAATTATATTTCATGTTTAAAAAAAATCTTAAAAAATAAATATTAATCTGTTTCAAATAATCCTTTTTAAGAATTTTTTTCGACTGTGTTTAAAATCGATTGAATAATTTTAACTTGTTCATTAAGTCACTTCTAGTTAATTAGCAAACTTCTCTAGCAAATCATAGATTTAGTAAACAAGAACACGCTTAACCTTCGAGTTAAAAAAAATGAATTTTTTCATATGTAATCTGCTATCTTTCTTGTACTGATTATAACTGGATATGGCTAATTATATTTAAGGGATGATGAGATGAATAGGCAGCCAACAAAAAACAAAAATTTTAATTTTCTCTTTCGACGTTTCGAACGCTGATCGCTCTCATCATCAGAACCTCTAGTCAACAACCCTTATTCCAAGGGCGGATTCAAAGGGGGTAAAGGGGGTAATTACCCCCCCCCCTGAGATTTGAAAAAAATACTTTTTTTCAAAAAAAAAATGTATTTTTAATGTAAAATTTTAAAAATTAATACTTAAAAATTTGATTTATATTTATATTCTAGCAAACAAGTACAGAATGCGCCTTTAAATTACCGAAATTAAGAAAAAAAATGTGTGCTGTGCGACCAGTCACTCCAGATTACCCCCCCCCCCCCGAGAAACACCTCTGGATCCGCCACTGCCTTATTCATATATTAATAATTTACATAAACATAATATTGCTTCAGAATATAATTTCTTACAGATAGAAAGTCATAAGCTTAGATTGATATAGCTAGAAGATATACAATTTGTATATCTTTATTTTACATGCTATATCAATCTAAGCTTATGACTTTCCTATCTGTAAGTAGGCCTAATTATATTCTGATGCAATATTATGTTTATGTAAATCTTTTTAATATATGAATAAATGTTTGTTTGTTGACCACAGTTCCTGATGATGAGCGCGATGAGCGTTCGAAACGTCGACAGAGAAAATTATAAATTTTTTTTTTGTTGGCTACCTATTCATCATCCCTTGAATGTAGTTTTTTAATTTAAGATCTTTTTCGACATCGCTTATTTTAATTAATTGGTATCTTCAATTGTAATATATTTTTGTCGTCTGAGACGGGATGCGAACCCTTGACCTTTGGCACCAGAACCTAACACTCTACCTCTGAGCCATTGGTCAAGGGTAAAAAATAAATAAATATTAAAAATTAAAATAATTATTTAAAGCTAATTAATTTTTTTAACAAAAATTTAAAAATTTCTAAAAAAAATAAATTATGTTCCAAATTTCATCCCTTAGTTACGTCTTATACCGAACTTTGGCTCTTAGCTAGGTAACTACGATCTGGGCTTTAATTTAATCATCTCAATTAGATGTGAAAAGACTCGAATGTCATAATCAACTAGCTTATTAGCTAGTTAATTAAAAGTAAAGCAAACGGCCCTAAATCTTCAACTTACGTGTTTATTAAATAGATTGGTTAGATATTCGGAGGTGTATTATTTCAAAACTAATGATTGAATGCTATACACAGGCCCAGGTCTCCCCCCCCCTTTATTTTGGAATAATTTGAATCTGGAACTAAAATATAATAAATCATTATTACCCCCATTACTTTCCCTTCTTGAGTAAGCCACTGCCTCTCTGTCCGACACTGGGACTATATATTACATATACTAGCCACTAGCTAATATTAGTATTAGCCCTCCATAATGAATTCATTTCTCTTCTTTAATTAAAAAAATCTGGTGTGACTGGTCGCACCAGATTTTTTGTGTCGTGATATATTTAGTTTCCGCCGATATTTTAAAACTCAAAATGTAAAAAAAATTTAGTTCCGCAATAAACAAAATTTTCGCAGGACGGAAAACTAAAGTTCCGCAAAAAAAAAAAAAAAAAAAAAGCTCAGGGCGGCAAAAATTTCGTGTTCCTAAAAAAGGTAAAATGTTCCCATGAACGGGAAAAATTAAAAAAAAAAATTTGAGTTCGCACCCTTCCCGAAAAAATTTCTATATACGTCCCTTGGCAAGAAAAAATTTTACGGCTCTTCAAAAACTTTGAAATTTTGTAAATTGTAATTTTTGGCTCTTCCGTCTCAAAAGGTTGCCGACCCTGGGGTTAGTGGGTTGAAAAATTAGAATTATTTTTTTATAATTTATTTCATTTGCATATTAACACAAATACATTTAAAAAACACTAGTAAGATTTATTTTATTTATTTAAGGGTTGATTAGTTAGGGTTGTTAGAGCGTGGAAATATTTAAATATTTAATAAAGAAACTGTGAATATTTTAAATCATCTCTTAATATTTTTTTCCATCTAAAAAATATTTTTTTATAAATGGGATTTGTTATTTTAATTCTTTTCTTAAGTCCATACAGGCAAAGCTTTTAATATTCTTTTCTCTCTATAAATATTATTTGATAAGAAAAAAAAGTATTTTTTTCTTTTTTCTAAAATGAGTGTTTTTATTTTGATCCATTTCTAAAAGCGCCCAGACAGGCAAAACTCGCTCTGCGTTTAGTTGAGTGCCGGGCTAGCTAGCCACCGGGCGGGTCTCTCTCTCTCTCTCTCTCTCTCTCTCGCGTGTGTTCAGTTTCTATTATCATAGTGTATTTATATTAAAGTGCAGTGTATTTATATTAAAGTGATTAATTATTTAGTGTAATTACCCCGACCACAACGCCGACATCCCCTCTCTTGACCGTCTTATTAAAGGTACCTTTTATTTGTCTTTTTTCTTACTATTAATTAATTTTTCATCATAGAGATTAAAATATTTTTTTATTTCAAACAGCAGTATTTAGTTATTATTTATTTAGATAAATAATAAGTAAATACACTTGTTATTTGAAATAAAAAAATATTTTAATATCTAAATGACAGAGATGGCAATTAATAAAATTATTTCTTCTAAATATTCTAAGTATTAAATAAATATTTATTTAATAATTAGAATATTAAAATTTATTTCGAGGTAAAGGCTTAAACTTTCCTTGAAGGGATGAGGGTGGAAGGCTTCAATCTCCACCCTTCTCTCTAAATGACGCCCTCAAATTAAAATATATTTTTATTTTCTAATAAATCTTTCCATTTGAATGAAATTTATTATTTAGAAATTTGATGATGATGAGGTAATGATGACATTTTAATTTCAACAGGGAATTTTTTTTTTTTGCCAGTACGGAATTTATTTTTGAAAATTTCTAAATTCCTTTAAACAAAATTAATTGAATTTCAATTAATTTATTGAACGCATATCCATTCCATTTTTTTTTTTTTACTTTCTCTTACCTATGTATATATGTAATATATATAGAGAAAGTATTGGATTCATGTTGAAAATTCGACGTCGAGATTTTGATGGATATACACGTTTTGAGATCCCCTGAATCCAAAAAAGTGGTTTTCGCGAGATGGTCTGTCTGTCTGTGTTAAATTTTTAGCATGAAAGAATTAAGCTATGAGGCTGAAATTTTATATTTAATTTAGGCACCCCTCTGGAGCGTGAATATAAGCTTTTAAACAAAATCGGCCAAATAGTACTAGTACTTTACTGATGTACTTTTTCAGTTTTTTTTCAATTTTCTCTAAATTCTCTCTAATGATTTTGATTAAAATTCAAAAATCAATTATTTTTTAGATGCTCTTTCAAATGTATATTCTCGTTTTGCCCTCAAAATTGTTTGGAGCACGCTTTACTCGTGTACTTTATAGAAAAGATAGGAGAAAAGGTTGCCATGGTAACAAAATATAAATATTATAAATTTGACATCTTGAATTCTAATATATTGGGGGAAACTAAATATATCTCGACGCAAAAAATTCTGGTGTGACATACACAGTACACAACTTTCTTTTACCAAAGGTAAGAGAAAGTTGTGTGCTGTGCGACCAGTCACACCAGATTTTTTATCATTGGTGTGACTAATGATCTTTTGCTATGTTGATTTGGTGGTGTGAGTTAAATCTTTGACCAGTATTTTTAAAATTTATTTATTTTTATTTAATTACAATACACCTACCCTATCAATGGTCTTAATTCTTGATCACTTACAAATTATTATATAGTTCAATTCTTTATTTAAATTCGATTTCATCAACTTTAAAATAATCAACACTTTCTAAACAGAAATATCCATATCTGAATCGAGAAAAAAAAGATCTTATCTCTTTAATGTTTTCGCTATCTAATTGAGAGGAGAAAATAAAATTTGACATTTTGATATCATCATAATATGCTAATTTCACCTTCAATCTTTAAAAAAAATAAATAATCTGATTTACTGATAGCGCGGTGATTAGAAATTTATTATTAAGAAATAAATACATCAATAAAATACGAACTAATTGTACTTATTAAGATTATAAGAAGGGACTTCTCTACCTACCCCCAGGGCCGTAGACAGGGGGGCAGGGGGGCTATATCCCCGGGGGGATATAGCCCCCTCAGAGGGCCCGGGCCCTTTGCGTTCCAACCTTAAAATTCTAATAAAAAATCATTTCAATGGTTAAAATATAAATTAAAAAAATCATTTTCTTGAAATTTTTTCCTGAAGAGGCCCGGGCCCTTCAAGCTCAAATCTTAAAATTTCAATAAAAAAATCATTTTTTTTTAATTTTTTTCCTGAGGGGTCCGGGCTCTTCAAGCTCAAATCTTAAAATTTCAATAAAAAAATCATTTTTTTTTTAAGTTTTTTCCTGGGGGACCCGGGCCCTTTAAGCTCAAATCTTAAAATTTCAATTTAAAAAATTCGTTTTTTTTTTAATTTTTTCCTGACGGGCCCGGGCCCTTTAAGCTCAATGCAAGTTTGATATTTTTCCCGTCTCAGGATAGCTAAAAACTCAGATTTCAGTGTCTAATTTAAAAAAAATTTTCCATACCCCCAGACCTCCCCGGAAGTTCTCTGTCTGTGGCCTCAATAACTTATGGTAACCCTATGTTTAGGAAATTTTGAAAAATTTTTACATAACTTTTTTATTTAAATAAATATTGTAAGCTATGTATAACCGTTTCAAAAATTGTGTCAAAAACTGTTTAAAAAATTGTTGGCACACTAGCCTTTTACATACTAAAAAAAAAAACTAAGGGTGGGGGGGGGGGGGGCCCGTATTATTATGTAGCCCCGGGGCCCGTCAAGTCTGTCTGCGGCCCTGCCTACCCCCCTGCCCCATGGGGTGATTATTATTCACCTATTATAAATTATATCTTGAAAAGTTCTTTACACACAGTAGTATTTTTTTTTCTTTTTCTTTTACTGATGCATTTATTTCTTAACAACAAATTTCTAATATCGCGCTATCAGTAAATTAGAGGGGCGGTCCCTCTTATCCCCCACCCCTTTGGACGGAAGAAATACTAATATTATTATTATAATCATCAACAAAAGTTATTTTTTAATGCTAATTTGAATCCGGAATTGAAATATAATAAATCATACATTACCCTCCCTTTCTTTAAAGTGCCACTGCCAAAAATTTAAGGCTCGTCCCTTAAAAAATTCTTTGGAAGAAATAAAATAACGTTGTGAGGGCACAGCCTTAAGGGGTCGTCCACATATTACGTAACGCGTTAGGGGGGGGTCTGGCCAAAAGGTTACTTGTGACGTGGGGGACCCGGGGATTTCTCAACAAGTGAAACGTAACAATTCAAAGTTGAATTTATAAAATTTTTGGAAAAAAAAAAGGTAGAATAATTTTCACAACAGAGAAAAATGGAGTGATTATTTGAGTCACGAGAGAAAATTTACTAAAAAAAAGGGGGTAAAATGATATGAATTTTGTATAAGAAATTTTATTCAGGGGGGGGGGGTGGTTCTATGTTGCGACTTAATATTTTTAGGGAGGGTTTATATGTGACTAATTGTGACAGGGGGGAGGGGGGACTAGAAAATCGTCAAAAAAGGCGTTACATAAGATGTGGACGACCCCTAAGGGGTTATTTACTTTGAGAGACCAATTTTCTTTTTTTTTTGGGTTACTAGAAAATATTAAGGGTTTCAACATATTAACTTTTCAAATAAAAATAATATCAGTTTAAACCTAAAAAAGAAATTTTTCCAAATACGCTAATACAAAAAAAGATTTTTGAAAAAATTCCAAACTATTTTTCTTTTTAAAAGTGACACTTCAAATCTGATTACATTTAGGGTTTTCTCGGTAAATTTACTACTTTATAACTACTCTAATTTTGTTATAAAAAATTTTTTTTGCACTACTTGAAAAAATCTTTTTGGGCTAAAACTGATATTTGGACCCTGTTGTGCATTAGTGTGTCAAGCGCCAAAAAAATTAAAAATTGATTTAAGCACGGGATATTGTTTCAAATGCTAACGTTATAATGAATAGTATTTTTTATGAAATATGTCCTAAAAAAATTTATATTTAATGGTACTTGCACAATTGACAAAAAAAATTATATATAATCTAATCAATATAAAAAACTTTAATGTCAATTTTCTCAAATCGGCTGGCGTTTGACACACTAATGCGTAACATGGTCTATTTATAATATATCAAAATTAATATCACTTGCTCTTAAAAGAGCAAAACCTTAAAGTAGAAAGACAGTTAATTTTGTAGTAACTCAAAAAAAGTAATTTCGGAAATTTGGAAAACAAAATTTGATCCTTTGGGGTACATAAATCCGCCCCCTTAAGACTCCGCCTTCACATTGCTCATATTTTTTGATGCCTTTTTCAATATTCGTCATCACTTTTGTTACCCCCTGTATTTCCAAAAATAAATTTAACCTTTTTCAAATATAAAGAAATAGGAGAAGATTATATAAATATAATTTATTAAAGGGCAACTACCTAAATTAGTTTTAATTAAAAATTATTTTCTGTTTTCTCGTGCCTGGGGTCCCGGGTTCGATTTCCGCCCCAAGCGAGAAAACTTTATTTCAATTGATTTGGCTACCACTCATTTTAAATAAATAGGGATGGCCTTAGATGGCAAAAAAGAGTTTAAAACAAATAAATAATAAGCCTTTTTGGCATCTTAGGCCATTTAGACTTTAAACGATAGGCCTACTTATTATTAAATTACGATATGTATATTGGGGTCCCGACATATTTATTTATACCATCATTTAAATAAATTCATCTGACCTCCTGGGATCCGAACCAACCCCCCTAGGTTTTCATCTTATCAATCTTGACAACATCTCTAACTTCTCGATACGCTGGGAGGGGGTCCATTTTTTATTTCCTATAATCCCTGTGATGTTTTGTTTCGCTTAGTATTTTCAAGTTGATATCAATACTTTTACATCATAATTGATGTTCTAAAATTTCGAAAACTTCATTTAAAAACACAATTTCATTTTTGAAAAAAAAAAAATAATAATAATAATATATTCATCGGGATAGAGGTGGTGGCGCTAGAGAATGGAATTTTTTTTTTATATAGGTATAAATAATTATAATTATTTGAAATAATTTTTGTTTACTTAAATCTTTTTTTACTTTCTCGTATAGGATATAAAGAGAAAGTATTGTAATCGTAAAAAAATTCGACTTCGAGATTTTGATGTTTCTCCACGTTTTAGACCTCCCTGAGTCCAAAAATACCATTTTTGGCATTATGTCTGTGTGTGTGTGTGTGGGAGCACGATTGCTTAAAAATCAAAGCAGCTAGATCGATGAAATTTGGTATAGGCTCCTTACACTAAAATTGTAGATTTCTATCAACTTTTGGAGTAAATACGTCACTTGGAAGTAGTACTTTACCTAATAAGTTTTTTCAGAAATTTCGAAATTTTCAATTTCTTTGTTATATTATGATAAAATACTCAATTTTAAAAAGTTTTTATTCTTTGATATTTTTCCGAAAACTGAATAGTTTTTAAAATAATCACAGAAGAAAACGACATTTTTCGTAAATTTTGGAAAGAAAAATCAAAACAAAATCATACACGTGTCATTAAAAAATCTGGTGTGACTGGCGCAAAAAATAATAATAAAATAAAAAATAAACAAGTGAGGTATTTACTCCAAAAGTTGATAGAAATCTACAATTTTAGTGTAAGGAGCATATACCAAATTTCATCGATCTAGCTGCTTTGGTTTTTAAGCAATCGTGTTCACACACACATCCAGACGTAATTCCAAAAGAATATACGAGAAAGTCTCGGGGAAGTCATTCCCCATATTTTTTAATTTTTTTAAATCTGAGTTTATAAAATTTTGCAAAATCTCATTCGGCGATCTACATGCCTTATTTAAAGGATTGTTTTTAGTTTTGTCTATAAACATACGCTATTCAGATTCACTCTAAAATTTAATTTTTTTTCCAATTTCAAAATGTTATAAAAAGAAAATCTAATTTATCTAGACATATATTTGAATTCGGAATTTTAAACATAAAAGTGAAAATGTTATTGGCAAAATATTCAGTAGAGACTTGTCTGAGTGTTTTATCAAACAAGACACACACACACTCTCTCGGTTTGTGGCCGACCAGGCGTAAAAAGAAGCAAGAGTATGAGGGACGATAACGAGATTTGGTCGTCTGGACGATTGCTGTTCCCGTCAACGGGCCCCTAAGGAAATGTTAGACTAGCCAGGGCCCCTGACGGGTCCACAGGGGCCCATTTGGGGACTGGGAAGAACAAAAAAAGGCCATTTGGCCACACCAAGCAGATTGCATCCCCCACTGTATTCGTCTTTCTCCTTG
>JAKCPI010012303.1:0-11784 GCA_023213315.1 Euborellia annulipes | reverse complement strand
CTCCTGTGAAAATCATTTTGTCTTTTTTTTTTTTTTTTTTTTTTTTTTTTTTTGGCAAACAAAATTTTTCCGCTTATTTTTTCGAAAACTAAATTTTTTTCTTCCCAATAATCGATTGTGAAAATTAATCGAATAATCGATTATTTTAAAAAATAATCTCTGAATAATCTATTAATCGATTATTTTGCGCAGTCCTAATTCTACATCAAATACATTACGACGTTTCTCCTCAAATTTGGGGATTGCCTGTTAGCAAGATTTATATTTTTATTATATGGATAACAATGGCAGCCAAAAAAAAAAACAATCAATTTCTATCACATTTTTTTATATTTTATGTAGATACTACTTCTTCCTGGCTGCCATCGTCCTTCATTAATCGCGATTTCGAATGAATATATCCATGCAATTCCAATAAAAAAGTTGTTTGAAATATAAATTTAGAGACTCTTTTGCCCATAAGTAAGCTATTTAAGAACTAATTAAATATTTAGGTATTTTTATTAATAATTTATTAAATATTTTTTATATTAATAATTTCTTTAACTCTCCAATCGAAGAATTGTCGAAAATTTCAATTTTATTTAAGGAAATTTTTTTTTATGTGTGTATATGTGTTACCAAATAAACATCCAGACATACATATTACACATAGTATATAAGCATATAACTGTTTAGTTTTTGAAATGTAATATCTTTGAAGTGGGGACGTCGTCGACGACGAATGATTCAAACGAATGTGTATGCAAACAGGGAAGGGAAGGGACGTCGCCTCCGCCTCCGCCGCTCCCTAAATATCCCTCGGGATCCTGCTGTGTTAATCGTTACACCACACACTCACACCCATGCATTCAGGACAGCTGCACGGTTAATTGCGTCCAACACTCACACACACTAAAACACTTGAATATGTCATCTTTAAGCATCGGGAACTTTAGAAGAAGATTGAGGATCTCCCTTTAAAGTTTAATTGAAAATAATTAACAAAAGCGTAACTAATTACTTCCCCCTTCATGATTTATAAAATATACATAAAAAGTAGAGAAGAGTTTAATAAGAGGAAAAATTAAATTCCTATACAACAACATAAACAATTAAATGTTACAAAATAAAAGTAATAATCCCTTAAGTAGGGAACATTAACTAATTCATTCTCAACAATAAATAAACGGGAGTATATGAGATGGTGATTATAGAAGATAAAAAGAAGCATGTGGCCTTATTCTTTGAACTCCTAATTAAATAAAATCTCACAGAAGAATGAAGCTAATATTATTTCATTAAATTTTGTAAAAATTTCTAATCCACTAGCTATCATCTCGTTCGGGTTTGAACCATCATCGATGCTTTGATATTACTTTCTCTTACCTACATACAGTATGTTAATATTTATAGAGAGAAAGTATTGGATTCATGTCAAAATTTCGATATCGAGATTTTGATGGATTTGATGGACAAGTTTTGAGGTCCTTTTAGTCCGAAAAAAGTGGTTATCTCGACATGGTCTGTCTGTCTGTGAATAAAATATCTCTAGAAAGAAAAGAGCTAGAAGGTTGAAATTTTATATTTAAGTGACATCCCTTCTTGGCACGTGACAGTAAGCTTTTGAACAAAATCGGCCAAAAAGTAATAGTACTTTACTGATGGACATTTTCAGTTTTTTTCTATTTTCTCAAAATTCGCTCCAAGGATTTTTTTTAAATTTCATAAATCAACTATTTTTTAGATGCTCCTTAAAATGTATATTCTCATTTTGCCGTTGAAATCTTCTGAAGACCACTTTACTCTTGTTCTTCAGAGGAAAGATAGAAGAAATGGTTGACAGACAAAACAGAGCAGGCGCGATCTTAATGCCATCTCTTAGCAATAATAAACGGATAATTTTAACTCCTACTTCCTTTGATAGAAGATGTGGAGGAGGGAGTAGGAAATTAAGACAAAACACCCGAAACGTCGAGATTATGGGAATAAAAAATCTGGTGTGACTGGTCGCACTAGATTTTTTTGTGTCGACATATAATTAGTTTCCGACAGTAGGTACATTCGAATTTCAAGATGTAAAATTTATAAGATTGGGAACATATATTATGTTACTATGGCAACCATTTCTCCTATCTTTCTATGAAATACAAGAGTAAAGTGGTCTTCAGAAGATTTCAATGGCAAAATGAGAATATACATTTTAAAGAGAATCTAAAAAATAATTGATTTTTGAATTTTAATCAAAATTGTTGGAGCGAATTTTGAGAAAATCGAAAAAAAAACACTGAAAAACTACATCAGTAAAGTACTACTACTTTTTGGCCGATTTTGATTAAACGCTTATTTTCACGCCCTAGAGGGGTGACTAACTTAAATATAAAATTTCAACCTCCTAGTTCAATTCCTTCATGCTTTAAATTGAACCCAGACACACACACACACACACAGAGGGACAGACCATGTCGCGAAAACCACTTTTTTTTATTCAGGGGACCTCAAAACGTGTATATCCATCAAAATCACGACATCGAATTTTTGACATAAATCCAATACTTTCTCTCTATATATATTTACATATATAGAGGTAAGAGAAAGTAAAAATATTGGTTTCTAAATAGAAATTATCTACCTAAAGAAGAGATCTCTTTAAAATTGGGATAAATAAAATGAAACAAGCTCGTCGAGTGTTTTTGACATTCCTCAACATTTATTTCCTGGATGTTTATTTCTAACAAAGAAGGGAAGAAGCAACAGATATTCATTTATAGATAATTTTTTTTTTCTTATTTATCATTTGGAATTGACAGTGTTATTAATCTCAAAATAAAGATATCCCTGTGATATATGTTATTTTTTTATACGAGGACTCGCTTAATATTAATTAACTTAGTGTTTGAGATGCCATCAGCAGGTAACGAATAAACTCAACACAGACGCTTTCATAAAGTTCCAATTAAATAGCTTAAAATTAGATTTTTAGAAGACGAACTAATTAAGATTTGTAAAATCGATTAATTAAATAAATAAATAAAAGAGAAAGAGAGTTTGCGGAAATGCTTGAAATACCTCAACAACGTCAAACAATATACAGAACAAATTTCAATGTCGATAAAAATACCAGATGTTTTTATTTTATTTTTAACATTGAAAGTGTGTGGCATTAATTAATCGATGTATCACCAGGAGAAAAGTCGCTATACATTCATTCTTTAAATTTTACTATTCAACCTGTCCGGATCGCGGCCAAATAGATGAAAATTTATTGATCATGATTAGGTTGAATTATTTTATTTATTTTTTTTTTTTTTAATTTTTCAAATAGTACGTTATTGATTTCAAGAGTTTATTAAAAATTAACACTTTTGACATACTGTCAAAAAGTTGTAAAATCACTTCAGATGAGTGTCGAAATGTGTATTAAATGTAAAAGATTTTTAATAATTTTTTGAAATTTATTACCTACTTTTAATTTCTGAAATTTTCATATATACACAATGTTTCAACTAGAGCCTACGGTTGATAGTTTAAATTTAAAATATTTATTTTTACTTTCTCTTACCTCTATATATGTTAATATATAGAGAGAGAAAGTATTGGATTCATGTCAAAAATCCGATGTCGAAATTTTGACGAATATACACGTTTTGAGGTCCCCTGAATCCAAAAAAGTGGTTTTCGCGACATGGTCTGTCTGTCTGTGTGTCTGTCTGTGAACAAAATATCTCAAGAACGAAACGAGCTAGGAGGTTGAAATTTTATATTTAAGTTAGGCACCCCCATGGGACGTGACACGAAGCTTTTGAACAAAATCGACCAAAGAGTACTAGTACTTTTACTGATGTACTTTTTCAGTTTTTTTTTTTTCGATTTTCTCAAAATTCGCTCTAACGGTTTTGATTAAAATTCAAAAATCAATTATATTTTACATTCTCTTTAAAATTTATATTCTCATTTCGCCCTGAAAATTGTTTGACACTTATGTAATAAGATAGAGCTTTATATAAAAAGGTCGTTTATTCCAAAAACGATTTAATAACAAAAACAGTAACCAAAATAACTATATAAAAACATCATATCAAAATAATAACAAAACATTATTACAACACATCTCCCCCTTTAGGATGTATATCTTTTAGGAGGTCTTGAAATTCTTCCACTTCTTGTTGTCTGAACTCCTTGTTCATTGATATTCATTGTTTCCGATTCATTATTGCCACCTTCATTTTCAACTTCATATATATCTTCATTTTCAACTTCATTACTTCATTTTCATTTTCATTATCACTCCTATTTCCTTCTTTCAAACCTTCATTTTCCATTTCACCTTCCTTTTCCCATTCATCTTCTTTCTCATCTTCATATTCTACATCATAGTCATCTTCATATTCAACTCTATTTTTTCCTTTCTTCAAATCATCCTTTTCTTTCCTTTGATCTCCAGAATCAAAGCTCCCTCTTAATGGAATTAAATGAAATCTATTTCTTCTTATACGAGATGATCCACATTTAATTATATAAGATCTTGGATTTTGATCTTTTTCCAGAATTATCCCTTTTCTTTTCAAATCAACTATCCATACCATTTGACCCGAATTTAATTCTTCCAAATCCCTTGCACAATGGCCCTTATTATAATAAAATGTTTGCTTTTCAATCCTCCTCTTTTCTTTATCCCGTAATAACTCTTTATTTGGTGTCACTGGTTCAAGACTTGAACTAAGCAATGGCACAAAGGTCCTCAATTTACGAGACATTAACAATTCAGCAGGTGAATATCCATTTGACAAAGCCGTTGCACGATAATTTAATAATGCCTTATAAGGATCTTCAGATTTTATTAAACTTGTTTTAATTATTTTAACCATTGACTCAATAAACCCATTACTTTGAGGATAACGGGGACTTGAAGTTACATGTTTAAAATTCCACTCTCTTGAAAATCTTGAAAATTTAGAACTTCTAAATGGACTAAAATGTGTCCCATTATCACTATATACACTTTCAGGTATTCCATGACGAGAAAATATCGATTTCAAATTTAAAATAATTTCATCTTCCCTTAATGTTTTCAACAAAGCCATTTCAGGAAACCTTGAATAAAAATCAGCCACCAAAAGATACCATCTTCCTTGCATCTTAAACAAATCAATCGCTACCCTTTGCCAAGGTCTCTCTGGAAACTCAGAAGCTATCAATTTTTCATGAGTATTTTTTCTTTCCTCAATACACTTTTGACAATTTGAAATTAAATCATCTATTTCCTGAGAAATCCTCGGCCACCAAACTGACTCCCGAGCGCGACTTCTACATTTTGAAATTCCCAAATGACCATCATGTATTTTGTTCAAAATTTCTCTTCTCATTTCCTTTGGAATAACGATTCTAGAAGACATAATTAATAAACCCTCTTCAATAGAAAAATTTTCCCTGAAATTCCAATATTCCTTAATAATATCATCTATTTCATCTTTCTCCGGCCAACCTTTCAGACAATATTTAGTAATCCATTTACAAATAGAATCTTCTTTTTGTTTATCTCTAATTTTATTAAGTAAAACGTCTGAAACAGAAACATGTGTTAAAATTATAGCTCTTGCATATTCTCTTATAGATTCTTCTAATTCATCATCATCTTTACTTCGTTCAAGTGGCCTTCTAGACATTATATCCGCCATACCAACTTCCTTTCCAGGAACATGTTTAATTTCAAAATCATATCTTAACAAACGTAATCTCATTCTTTGTAATTTTGGCGTCAAATCATCCAAAGGTTTCGTTTTAAAAATAGATACAAGAGGCTTGTGATCGGTCTCCAAATAAACTTTGATTCCAGTTATAAATTCCCTAAATCTTTCACAAGCCCAAACTAATGCGTAGCCCTCTTTCTCAATTTGGGCCCAATTTCTCTGACTTTCTGTTAAAGTTGTAGACGCATAAGCAACTGGTCGAAACCCATTTTCATGTTTTTGTTTTAAAACTGCTCCAACCCCATAAGAAGATGCATCTGCAGAAACGACAGTAACCCTACGAGGATCAAACAACGCCAAAACATTATCTTTAGTCAATTCATTCTTTATAGCTTCAAATGCCTTTGCCTGACCTTGTCCCCAGAAAAATTTGTTCTTTGGACTTAACAATTCATTTAAAGGAGCTGCTTTTGTAGATAAATGAGGAATGAATTTTCCCATATAATTAATTGTACCCATAAAACTTCTTAATTCAGAAATGTTTTTAGGAACATCCATTTTCCTAATAGCCTTTACCCTTTCTTCATCAATATGAATCCCATTTTCTTCTATCATATGTCCTAAAAATTTTATCCTCTTCACCCTAAATTCACACTTCTTGAAATTCAAAGTTACCCCAGCGAGTGTTAATTTCGATAAAACTTCATATAAACGTTTGTCATGTTCCTGAATATCCTTCCCATAAAACTAAAATATCATCAATATTACATAAAACTCCTTCAATCCCTTCCAAAATTTGACTCATGCGTTTTTGAAAAAATTCGGGAGCAGCCTTAATGCCAAAAGGAAGTCTTAAAAATTTAAATCTTCCAAATGGAGTAATAAAAGTTGTTAAAAGTTGACTTTCTTTATCAAGCTGACACTGCCAAAATCCATGATTAGCATCCATCCTAGAAAATATCTTTCCTTCTCCTAACCTTCCCAAAATATTATCTGTTACTGGCATAGGATGTATTTCCCTCTCACATACTCATTCAATTTTCCTATAATCTACGCAAATCCTAATCGAGCCATCAGGCTTAGGAACTAACACCATTCCTGAACACCAGTCTGTGGGCTCCTCCACAGATTCAATCACCTTCATTTCTACCATTCCATCAAGTGTTTTCTTCACTTCACTCATCATCGGAATTGGAACTCTCCTTGCCGTCGTCAACGCAACAGGTTTAAAATTCTCTTGTAAACGAATTTTATATGGAATTCTTATCTGGCCCAATCCTGTAAACACTTGTGGAAATACTTTAAGAGGATCAAAATTAATTTCAATATTATTAACTAAATTTATATCTCCCCGTTTAACAATGCCAAGCAACTCACATAAATCAGCAGAAAGTAAGGCTCTCCCCGCTCCTCTAATTACATATAATTCACATTTACATATCTTATCCTTGTATTTCAATTCTTTCACAAAATATCCTACCAAATCTATTCTCTTATTATCAGCTCCAAATAAGACTTTTCTCGATTTCATTAATTCATCTCCATTAAAATACTTCACAAACAAAAAATACGGAAGGATAGATACATCGGCCTGTGTATCAGCATAAAATTTTATCTTATTCTTATCAATTTCAATATCTACTGCCCAATAGTCTTTACTTAACCTTCCTAACATTCCTATAAATAAATTCACATTATTAATATTTTCCTTAATTTCTCTTATCCCTTGATTTGCACCATTATTCTTTTTCTTCATACATACAGAAGCGAAATGGCCCTTAAAATTGCAAAAATAACAGGTAGCATTCCTAGCTGGGCAATCCCTGCCATGATATCTATTACATTTCATACATTTTCCCGTATTAACCCTTCTTTCATTATTAGATAAATTGTCTTTAAAATTAAAACTATTCCTACTCGTATTATTCCTTTCATTAAAATCCTTTATTCGATCAACCTCTAAATTTTGTTCTTTTTTTCCATATTCATTAACATCAATTTTTGGCAATTGTTTCCTGACTATTTCATCCTCTCGAGCCAATCTAATAGCTTTTTCCAAACTTAATTCCTCCATTAATAACATCTTCTCTCTAAGTTTCTTATTCTTAATGCCAACTACTATTCTATCTCGAATCAAAGAACTCTTCATAACTCCAAATTCACAAAACTCTGCTAAAGTATATAAAGAAGTAATAAACTCATCAACCCTTTCGTCTTCCTCCTGAATCCTCAAATTAAACATTGCCCGTTCATAAATAACATTTCTCCTACAAATGAAATAATTTTCGAAAGCTCCTAAAACCTTCACATATTCTTTTCTCTCCTCTGGTTTTAAACTCAGTTGCTCAAAAATCTCCTCAGCTTGATCTCCCATCAAATAAATCAGAGAACTAATTTGTTCCTCCTCACCTTTTAAATTCAATCCTGAAATCACCCGATATCGCTCAAAACGTCTTCTCCATTTTAACCAGCTTTCACTTCGGGAGAAATCAAAATTTTCTGGAGGTTGTACATCTACTCGATTTCCGATACTGATATTTTCAGATTTTTCAGCCATTTCTTAATTAAAGACCGCTGCCACCATGTAATAAGATAGAGCTTTATATAAAAAGGTCGTTTATTCCAAAAAACGATTTAATAACAAAAAACAGTAACCAAAATAACTATATAAAAACATCATATCAAAATAATAACAAAACATTATTACAACACAACTTAACTCTTGTACTTCATAGGAAAGATAGGAAAAATGGTTGCCATGGTGACAGAATATAAATATTTTCCCCCGTTCATAAATTTTATATCTTGTATTTTAATATATCGTCGGAAACTAAATATATCTCGATACAAAAAAAATCTGGTGTGAAAAGTACAACTTTTGATTACCGAAGGTAAGAGAAAGTTGTGTGCTGTGCGACAGTCACACCAGATTTTTTATGTGTGGCGAGTGGATATAGAAAATCTCACCCTTAAAAAAAAAAAAAAAAAAAAAAAAAAAAAAAAAAAAAAAAAAAACTTTAGAATGTTTCTAAATACTCTGATTATTTTTAAAAAGAGGAATTAGAATAGTTGCCAAAATAAGCTTTCTGATTGACTAGAGTAGGTATGAGATTTCTTCGCAATAAAAAATTGACAGCTTTAGCTGTGGATGCAATTCAAAATTATAATTTAGTACGCTATCGCTTATTTCTTATAGCTACTTTTTTTTTTTAGAAATTAGTGACGTAAAAAAAATTACTTAGAAAAAATTCACTGTTGAGTGAAAATATTAGAATTTTTTAAATAATTTTCGACCTTTGATTCTATACGACAGTTTCAATATTAACCGCCACCCTTAGAGGATGGAGTCGTGAAGTTAGACAACCTTAGCTTATCTCAAAAAATTGTCTTTCCACTGCAATATTAAAAAAAGTTTATTTATTTTTCTAAGCACTCTGGTTGTCTAACTTCACGGCTCTATTCTCTTTGGGAGGCGATTAATATTGAAACTGACTCAGTGGCGGATTAATGCAATTTTGTCGGGAGGGGCGGTTTTTTATTTTTTTATTTTTTTATTTAAGGACTTTGTGGGCATCTATGGCCATTTAGACCCCTTTCCTATTTATTTAAATTGATTGGTAACAAATTCAATTGAAATTAAAGCCCGGAAATCATAATTTCTTTAGATTACTAGTTTTTATAACATTGTGAATTTCTTCTCGGGGGGGGCGATCGCCCCCCCCCCCCTTTAATCCGCCCCTGAACTGACTGTACTTGAGTTAGTACTTAATGTTAGCTCACACCACTCTTGTTCTTCCATTGCTTTTAGAGATAATACGACTTCTTTCGAATCTATCGAAATTTCATTTTTAATTTAATTTATTCAACTACTACTTTAAATTTTTATTAAAAAGATTTAATAAAATTTTTTTTTTATTAGAAAAATAACATATGCAGTTTTTCATGAAATTCTAATAGATGCTCTGATTCAATTACGATAAACAAAAAAAAAAAAATCCTTATTTACATTTTATAAAAAATACCAATATATTCGTTATAAAATATTATTTGAAATTCAATTCGATGAGACTGATCGTCTCATAAATAAATTATTTATTTATATTTTTTTTTCTAAAGAGATCATGAAATCTTAGCCGGTTGGGTTTGAGATGTGTGTCTGTGTTCACTAAAGCACCTCGGGTAGCATTTTCAAATAATAATAAATTTTGCCAACGCTTTATTTACGTGTTATCATTGCGTGTATTTTTTTTTTGAAACACCCTATTTTAAATTAAATTAGTATTTGAATTATTTAAAATATTTTTTGACAGTCTTTAATCTCTAATTCGTTAAAAATAATTACCTAATGAGGGATTAATATTATCATATGTTGATATAATATATTAAATAATAAATTTAATATTAATAGGGATATATTGAGCGGATGACTAAAATCCTCATTTATCTGTTATTTATTAATTTATTTATTTATAATGAATAATTAGAGAATATTGATAAATAAATCTTGCAGTATTGACATTCCCCTAAGGGCTCTCGTGCATAATAGGATCAAAAAAAAAATCTGGTGTGACTGGCGCACAGCACACAACTTTCTCTTACCTTCGGTAATCGAAAGTTGTGTACTGTGCTCCCAGATTTTTTGTGTCGACATATATTTAGTTCCCGACAGTACGGAACATATGAATTCAGATGTAAAATTTATAAGTATGGGAAAATATTTATATTTTCATGGCAACCATTTCTCCTATCCTTCCCTATGAAATACAAGAGTAAAGTGGTCTTCAGAAGATTTCAATCGCAAAATGAGAATATACTATTTTAAAGAGCATCTAAAAAATGATTGATTTTTGAATTTAAAAAAAAATCGTTGGAGCAAATTTTGAGAAAATCGAAAAAACTGAAAAAGTACATCAGTAAAGTACTAGTACTCTTTGGCCGATTTTGATTAAAAGTTTATTTTTCCGGTCCAGGAGGATGTTTAACTTAAATATAAAATTTCAGCCTCATAGCTCAATTCCTTCATGCTTAAAATTGAACACAGACACACCCACACACCCACACACCCACACACCCACACACACACACACAGACAGACCATGTCGCGAAAACCACATTTTTGGATTCAGGGGACCCTCAAAACGTGAAGATCCCCATCAAAATCTCGACATCGAATCTTAATCATATACTTTCTCTTTTTTTTTAAATTATTTATTTAATTTAGGGAAGGGAAAAATAGTACTGGGGTGTCGACAGAGGGGTGGCGATGCTAGTTTTGTCTGAAAAACTGATGGTTACCGAATCACTATCAACCACGCACTCATGTTTTCTCTTCCATGCAATTAAAGTTTTTTAAACTTCACTCAGGGGCTCACATCTTGTGAGTACGTGGATGGCGACCACGGGTTACCCGAGCTAAACCTAAACCATTTTGTCAGTCATCATCCCCTCCACTCTGCCTCTTCGACCTTAACAATCGTCAGATCGTTCAAAACTAAATTCATACCGGCTGCTTTTTCAATTAGTCTTTAGCCTATGGCTCAGAGATTGGCTTCTGATGCCAAAGGTCGATGGTTCGCATCCCGTTTGAAGCAAAATAATTTACAATTGGATACCAATCAATTTAAATAAATAGGAACGGGGTCTAAATGGCATAAAATGCCGAAAAAGGCAAATTAGGCCTGCTTAGTACACAGTATATCAAGAAATTCTAGGCTAATTTTATTATAAACAATTCTTTTTTTTTTTTTTTTTAATTCAGCCTTTTTTTTAAATTTTAGAGAAATGCAATTCTTGCAATCGCAATCTTATAGAGCAGCTTTTCCAAATTTGAGGCGCGCGCCGCCTCCCTAGGGAGGCGCGGACTACGTTGAAAGCGGAGGCGCGAATATTAGCCACCGCGTGCAATTTTCCCAATGGAGCCAAAATTATTTCTTTTATTGTGGAGTTTCTGGTAACCCAGTCTAGGCTCCCTTCAGGACCTGAGGCGATTTATTTTTCAAAAAATTTGATTTCCACTGAAAAATTGAAATTAATTTCAAAAAAAATAAAATTTCATTTATTCTCGCCTAAAATGAAATTAAAAAATGAAATTTTAATTTTGAAATTAAAATTTTAT
>JAKCPI010012302.1:0-25897 GCA_023213315.1 Euborellia annulipes | reverse complement strand
AGGCTTTAGTCTCAATAATATTGCAAAGATGGTACATTAGACTTTAAACGAAACTAAAAATAATTACGATATATTTTGGTATCCAAGAATAGTTAATTATCAAAATGATTTAAATAATATACTTGAATTGTGAGAATTTCGAATTCCTTTCCCTCCAAAGATCTATGAGATTAAATCTCTGCCAATATTTCCACCTGTGCTAAGTTGAGCGTGTAATTAATACTGCATCTCATAAGCTAATGTTAATTGCCTCGTCTTTATTATTCGCCACTGTTTTGCAATGCAGATTGGCAACATTGTCAATATTGACACAGTTCCCAGATGGATGACAATGCAATATTTATTCTACCCCTTTACTTTCAATCAATCGAAACTAGAGTAATTTAGTCAATGCAATCGACACCATGTTTGTTGAGGATCTTTTTGAAAGAGAAAAAAAAGAACTGTAAAATGCACTTAAAGTCTGTGAGCTTATTTTTGAGTATGAATATTGTAATAATCTTTGTTTTAAAAATTAAATAAAAGATAAGATTCCATGAAGAACTGCTCTTTGTCGGACACCCAACTCACATCTCTCGGTGGGCCAAAGTCGAATTCATCCCCAGTTAAGGCATTTATGGCACCTCCTTTGCCTCTCTTGCAGTGAGGACTCTCCCACTTCCCTACACCAGGGGTATTGTTGAATTATTTGCGGCAAGCCGGGATTTAATGAAACTTCAGATTCATAAGATTTGCAGTCACCTGCTTCTTAAATATATTATAAAAAAATATTTCACTGAAGGCTAAAAGGATTAACAAAAACATTAAGAAAAACTCTTAATAAATGTTCCCTTTTAGCTGCCTGAGGGATAATCATCAACTTGATAAAATTAAATATTTTACTAAACCCCCCAGCAATTTGGTTTAATTGTTATTAGATTACAAAAACAAAACAAAACAAAAAAAACACTCTTTTCTGGGATATACATAGTAGAAAATAAATAAGCGGACGAGCAAAAGGGCAATAAGGTTAAAAATTACTTTCAAGTTGAAATTTTAATTAAAATTTTAATATTTAATTTTAAGAAAAGAGTTTTCACCTCTCTTTTTTTTTTGTTAAAAGCTTATCATGTTTCGAATTTAAACCGCCACCACCAGAAGAAACTTTAATTATTATGTGATTAATTATTGATAATATTCAAAGGGATCTGGAGAAAATGGGGAGTAACAATGTTTATTTAATTAAACTCTCGCTTACCTCGTATTCTCCCCATTTATATGTATTCGATAACATTGAAATCTATTGGAGACTAATTAATCTAATCTAATCTAATACTATTAAACGAGCAATGTTTGTTTGTCAGCACATGAGTTCTCGAAAACGGGTCTAACGATTTTTTTTCAAATTTTAAATATATACTATTTCCAGCACCAATATGAAATAGCGCTAGGTCTCATCTGTGGGAAAATACAAGGACTAGTACTTTACTGATGTTCTTTTTTCAATTTTCTCAATATTCCCATTACCGATTTCTTTAAAATTTTAAATATTTATTATTAGCGGTATAGAAAACAAATTAAGCAGACACTTTTTTGGGAACCCTTGAGTACTAGTTCTTTACTGGTGTACTTTTTTAGTTTTTTTCACTTCTCTCTTAATTTGCTTTAACGATTTCTTTCAAATTTTAAATATTTCCTATTTGCGGTTTACAAAACAAAGTACGATTGATATCGTCTTTGGAAAACCTCGAGGACTAGTACTTTACTGATGTACTTTTTCAATTTTCTCAATATTCCCTTTACCGATTTCTTTAAAATTTTAAACATGTACTACTTCCCGTAAATAAAACAAATTACACTAGGATTCGTCTTTGGTTTGGGAAACCTAGAATACTAGTACTTTACTAATGTACTTTTTTAGTTTTTCCAATTTTCTTAAAAATTCACTTTGATTTATTTCAAATTTTAACTAACAATATGAGCTTGGCTAAGTTTTGTCTTTGGGCTACTTCGAGTATTAGTACTTTACTGAGATATAATACTTTTTTAATTTTTTCCAATTATATCAAAAGAAAAAATCACCGAGCTCCAGCTCGGTCATCCCGGAACTATAAATAAAAACTTGTATCATTTATTTATTTTTTATATTTATCCCCAGAAAAATAACTCTTATCTTGAAAAAATTTTATTTGAATCTCTCATTAGACATATAGTATCAATTGGCAGAACCTTTTAAGAATTCAATATTGTAATTTTTTTATTCCTGTCTGCAATACTCAATCAGCGAGGCCATTAATGAAGAAGTTGATATCGGAATTTTTTAATTATCCGGATTTCATTCACTTTGTCAGTAGAATGAAAAATTATTTTCAATTTAAATATTTTGAGAATATTAAAGAGGAATGGTTTCAGAAAGAGGGGACGATAGATTACTACCCGTCTCAAAAGTATTTAGACAATCGCTCTCTTAGGCTATTTCTTCTCAATGAATAACTAGAGGCCACACCAAAATCAGGCATTCAATTTCATTTAACAATTTTGACATTTCTTTTATGTAGGCTAAATGGCTTTTGATGCCAAAAAAAGACCTTAAATGAAATTAAAAAAAAAATTATTTACCATAATTGAAAAAAAAGAGGTGAAAGAAAAAATGAATATTTTACTTGGCCCGTGGGGTGCACTGCTAGAGAGGATACTTTTGGCTGTTACCCCCTTCCCCCCTGAAGTCTCTTCACTACGCCACTGCTCTTGACTTATCTCTGAGACGAATACCTATATAAAAAGCGGATAAATGTATAGAACTTGTAAGTAATCCCTTTTGAAATGTTCTAACAAAAGACAATCCACAATTAGTCGACATCTATAGGTCTACTTTCTCGTTAGTTAAGTTGAGTATATTAGGAATGTAAAACATTAATGTCCTTTGAAGCTTAATTTACCACAGAATAGATCTCGTAGTTATTTTCAATTAGAGATTCTAAAAACCCAGATTTAACGAATATTTGGAAAGAAAGTGGAATTTTTATTTATTTTTCTTAATCTGCTAGTATTTTCGTATGTATGAGATGCTGACGACTAACTAATAATTTGATCAAGAAGCAACGATAATATAAATGTTATAAATTCAAAATTGTAATTGTAGTAAATTAAACTGACCGAGATCGCTATCCTCGTCGCTGCCAGCTTCCTCCTCATCTAGGCTGAAATCGGATTCCGTCTGGCTGTGAGGTCCAGCGTCGGGTGTTGCAAACGATGCCACCGACGGCTCCTGCACGAGGCATGTCGTCGCCGTGTCGGTGTCCTCGGTCGATGCCAGCTTGTTATAAGCTGAAACCACAAAATTATAAAATGCCAGTCCGTATGTGACATTTCGGATTGAAATCATTTCGATGGGTTTTAAAAGAGAAAATATGAAAATCGAAGTTGATTTTGCCTTAGATATTTTGACAAAAAAAAATACTATGAGGACATAAATTAATAATCTTATTTTATATCTGTTTACATTTGCTTAATAGAGATAGTTAAGGAAGGGACAAGAACATACTTTCAGGACCTCCCTGAAGTAACAATAACTTGAATAAATTTTATTTATAGAATTGAAAAAAAAATTTGGCAATTTAATAGATATAAAACTTTTTCATTAGATTTAATGAGTATAACAAAAATGAAATAATTTATTCTTGGATTTTATGAGTGGTACAAGTTTAACCATCATTTATTTTATTCATTTTCCTTTAGATGAATCCATTTTTTTCACTAGCAAAATCAAATTTCAAACCAAGGAAATAAAATTTTATATTCAATATTTTTTATTATTGTTATTCTTCAATTTACATATGTAGAGATTAGATTGCTTTGAAATAAATATACAAAAAAAAGAAAAAAGTAAAAAAGTCTTTAGAGAGTAGAAAAAACAAAATAATAAAAAATTGCTCAATATGCGTAACAATTTCATTGAAAATCAAACAAAAAAATCTATTTGTGATTTGATTATTTAGCTTGCTTATTGTCCAGGAATTTATGCTCTCCATGATATCTTAAAAGCAATGCAACAATTCGTATGACAAAGAGATAGGGAAAAAACGACCTGTTTTCTATTTCTCTCTGGATATCAGGGACGTCATTTGAGGGGGACAGGGGCGCATTTGCCAAGCCCGCCCCCAAGGCTTTGAAAAAAATTCTGAGTTTAGCCCCCGCATACAGACAAATAATCTCTCTTTATAATTAAGTATAGAAGATGGTATAGATAAAGATATAGAGGGTATATATAAGTATTGTATATAAATTAAGTAGCACAGGATTTAAAAAAAATTTTGACCCCAAGCAAAAACTGAAATGACGTCACTGCTGGATATATGTTATAGTTTTATCATATTTTTCAAAAAGGTAAATTAATTTTTGTTTCATCTTAAGAGATTATTAGGAGGGAAAAACATGAAATTTAGACATTTATTGAAAATAGAAACATAATTAATAATAAAGTCAGAGTTGAAATATAATCAAAAGGAAAAAAAAAAACTAAAGAGAGAGAGAAAAGTGTTAAGAATTCAAGGAGGGAATTCGAGGCAACCGAATTCCATTGAAAAGAAAATAAGCTATTGAGGAAAAGTCAAAGAATCAAAGGGAAGGCGAAGAGGAGGGGGAGAGGGAGATTGTATGTTGTTCGTATTTGCAGAGTGTGGGTGGGAAAGGGAAAAAAATAAAACACTACAAAAGACTTTGTCCTCTTGTAGTTTTTTTTCTTCTTTCAATATTCCTATCTTTTTCTTTTTTGGGTGTGATGGAAAATCTCAAAGTTGAGTTTATAATATTGAAAATTGAAAAATATTCTTTTTGGAGAAGTCTAAAAAATATTTATTATTTGTGAGTATTCTAAAAGCTTATGCCTATACTTTGTTATAAGACGTAACCTTAAAAATGATTAGGTTCTGGAAATATTTATTTCTGTGATTATTATTTGAAATTCTTACCAGGATCACCGTTTATTTACCCGAGATAGAGCCCTGCACGGGCCGATTTTTTTTGGCCCGTACCTGCCCGTGTCCGTATTTTTTTTTCCTCCCGCCCGCCCGATTTCATTTGCATGCCCGTCCGCCCGTACCCGTTATTTAAACTTGCTACCCGCCCGTGCCCGCCCGTATTTTTTCCATGGCCTTCAAAACCCGCCCGGCCCGGCCCGCGGGCCGGGCGGGCTACGGGTCTACGGGCCTACCCGTACCCGTGCAGGGCTCTAACCCGAGATGCTTTCATGCACGAAGACACACACCACAAACCCAACCGGCCTATGGACATAGCCATCTACCGGCACCCAGTGAAATTATATTATATAGCTATAATATATAAGCCTATAATATATACTGTAGTTTGAGGAGGGATTCGCTAAAATCGAATAGCGAAATTTCAACTCTCTAGATAGATGGGGATAGATCATATGGGCCAGGGCAGGACTCCCTCCCCCTCCGGCTGAAAAATTGAAAAATAATATTTAACTCCATTGTATAGTTTCATCTCTACTATTTAAATATAATTTGAGGTCTCTTTCACGTGGCTTAAATAATTTCCTAATAGGGGGCAATGTGTCGGAAGAACTTTCTGAAGTGCGGAATAATATTTTTAAATTATTTAAATAAACTCGGCGAAGTGTAATTTAAAATCTTATTAATATAGAGTGAAAAATAAAAAAAATAATTTTTTTTTGGGGTGGGGGATTTTTATTATTTTTCATTTGAAAGATTTAAATATTTAATAATTATAATTAATTGACTTTAATTTTTTATAAGGAGAGATACCAGCCTCAGAAAATTTCTCTACCTATTAAAAAAATCTCCATTAAATTCGGACCAGTTTCAGAGCCCTGTTTGTATAGAAGTATTGAGATACGATTATGTTCAAAATATATTTTTGAAATTTTTTCCATCTAGCGAGTGGAATTTCGCTATTCGATTTAAACTCAACTTGATAAAGTTTTGATATTTTTTTTAGAGAATTGAGTGATGGGTCCTTATAAAAAATGATCGTGTTGATGTTGATAATCGGCTCCGTACATTTATAAATAATTAATTATGGATAGATTGTTCCATCTTGCTCAAACATTAATTAAAATGCAAATTAAATGGTTTATTTTAAAGGAAATGAGTAATATGGTTAAATATCCATCCACCGTTAAAATGTATCAAAGAATAAATAGATTATCTCGAAAACAATTAGCGGAAACAAAATTATAACTTAGGCGCGTTAATCATGTGATTTTTTAAAAATTGTAATGAATTCTGAATGTAATCAAATCTTTTAGTTCTAAATCAAGAGGAATATTTATAATTAATACAAAAAATAGACAATGTAGTTGCGAAACTTTTCCGCTCTTCTTGAAAAGGCTACCAGTTACATTCTGTAGAGAATATTTAGGCCGTTTAGGTAATGTATTTTCTAAACATTTAAAGAACGACCCTGGACCTTAGAACAGTGTGATATGACTTGCATCTTGTGGGTAACGGTTAGCAATTAATTTAGAAAAATAGAATGTATAAATAGCCGAATAAGTAACTGTTGAATTTATCAAAGAGACTCGCCACCTCAAAAATAATTACCTAAAAAAAGACTTGTAATTTTTATATACTATTACACTTAATTATAAATATCTATAAATTTTTAATTTCGTTATATAGCCTATTTTTAGAGGTCATGAAAACTAACAAATAAAAGAGGTAATAGAACTATGGGGAATAGGAAAGTGTTGCTATGTGGGTCTTTCAGAGACACACACTTAGCACAATTGCCCTGTTATGTTCAATTGTGACAAGAGAACAAATGGAAGGGACGAAAAGGCAATTGTACACAGAAAGGGGTGAGAATTGATGGATGTCCTTTGATGGATGGACATTCAAAAATGAAACACAAACAAATCAACCGGATTGGTAGAGAGAGAGAGAGATGGAAACAGGCAGCGAGATTCAAACATAACATTAAAATGGAATATAAACAAAAATACAAAATTAAGTTACTTTAATCAAATTTTTGTGCTAAAATGTGCTTTTATATAAAGCCAAATTTGATTATCCTTAAGAGGGTTCAGGAGCGACGTCTAAACGTAGGCTACTTAAAAAAAAAAAAAAAAAAAAAAAAACTAGACTATTATAAGGAATTTTTCAATGCGGTTATTTTTTTAAATGAATTAAATTCATAAGAGATTATATAATTTTTTTAATGACATTAAAAAATTATGGTAATTAATTTTTTGTTATCAAGCAAATACAAAAAAACGATCTGTCCCAATAATCTTTAATTTTTTTTTAAATTTAAAAATGAATTTATTGTTATTATTAATCACATATTAATTAAGAAATTTTTAAAATAAGCTTACAAGGAGAGTACACGGTTGACTCGTCACCGATTTTGATCTCCTTTTATATGGTGAATCTATACTGAAAAATATTTGTATCCTGATCAAACTTTTCGTCCAATGCGCCCTGTAACAATTTTTTTTTCTCATCTGAAATTTTAAAATCTGAAATGGATTGTTATAAGGCTCAAAGAAAAGCATATCAACAACTAAAGCTAATAGCGTAACGGGTAGAGAAGAGGGTTAGTAATCCAGAGATCCCAAGTTCAAAACCTGGGTTGTCATTTTTTTTTTTTTGTATTATTTATTATATAAAAAATAAATATTATATTCTATATTATAAAAATATTTTATTTATATTTGGGACATATTTATTACATATTTATACAGAAAACAATGAATATTATACAATCAATTAGATATCTAAACTAACTAACTAAACTGACACTTTCTGTTGACAGCAAATGTATTGGCGAAATATTTATTTTGATATTTCATAAAAAAAAAAACATTAATTTTCTATATCTTACTGCCTTATTTTATTTTTTATTTTTTTTTTTTTTTAAACATTCACACTTTTTTCTCATTCACACTCACATTCACACACTCATTCACACAGTCTTTTCGGCAACTTAGGCCATTTAAGACTTTAAACGATATCCGTTAATGATTATTATACATATTGGGGGTCCAGGCATTTTTATTTAAGTCATTTGGTATCCAAATGCCTTAAATAAAATTATCGGACTGCCTGGGATCCGAACCCGCGACGTTCGGTATAGAAGGTAGACACGCTACCAACTACTCCAAGCCCCGTGGGCCTTATTTTATATTTTAATTATTCATTTATATATCTAATTGATTGTATAATATTCATTGTTTTCTGTATAAATATGTAATAAATATGTCCCAAATATAAATAAAATATTTTTATAATATAGAATATAATATTTATTTTTTATATAATAAATAATACAAAAAAAAAAAAAATGACAACCCAAGTTTTGAACTTGGGATCCCTGGATTACTAACCCTCTCCTCTACCCGTTACGCTATTAGCTTTAGTTGTTGATATGCTTTTCTTTGAGCCTTATAACAATCCTTTTCAGATTTTAAAATTTCAGATGAGAAAAAAAAATTGTTACAGGGCGCATTGGACGAAAAGTTTGATCAGGATACAAATATTTTTCAGTATAGATTCACCATATAAAAGGAGATCAAAATCGGTGACGAGTCAACCGTGTACTCTCCTTGTTAGATGTTTTATTTAAAAATCAACTGTCAAATTAGTTCAGCATTCTTGCAATAGATGGCAGGCTAGTCTAACAGACGATATAGTATTAGTCTATATATGGCCTATATTTATATATTTTTATGCTTTTATAAAATATACATAATATATAATAACATTTATAAAGTATTTATTGTTAAAAGATCAATGAAAATCAACCAAATGCATTAAATATTATTAGCTACCATTCTGACATCTCTTGGCAAATCTTTGAATTACTTGATTTTTGGGCATTCTTTTTATGACACACAATGCCATCTTATCGGGAAAAACATTCGTAACCACTTCTCTCCCGTTTCCCCTTAAAAGTAGGCCTTTATTTGAGGAGGGAGAGGGAGAACTTATCTCTTCCTGAGAACGTAAGCATACTTCTTAAACAGTCTTAAACTATGTCAAAGAACATGATTAATGGTATCAGAGAAGAAAAAGTATAGTACAATATAGAAAAGCTGGAAATTATCCTGGTGTTTAAGTTAAGAACATTAATATTTATTTCAATTTTTGAATATAAAAAATAGAGCTTTTATTCAAAATGCACTTACTATAAATGGGGATGAGGTTCAAATGGTCTCAGATGTTGAAAAAGACCTTAATAAAAAAAATGGTTTATTTGAACACCAGGGGGTACGTTCATTGATCCTGGTGGCTGTTCCTTTTTCTAAAATAATAAAAAATAACGATTAGGTCACTAATCGAGTGACCTAAAAAATTTTAAGCTAAATAAATATCATGGAAAAAAATATATTTAAATTTGTTAGAAAAAAAAAAAATGAGCAATGCGCCTAGTTTTTATTTCAATTTATTATCAAAACCAGGGCCGAAGTTTCGGTCACATATGGGACCATCTTCAAGGCCGGGTTAATGTCTGAAAATATATATTTTCGCCAAGTTATATTGGGCATACTCAATTGTAAATGGCTCAACCATGTTAATGACCAAAATTTTATTTTTCTCAGACCACTCACTCTTTGTTTCTGTATGGTATGAGAAAATGATGATTATAGAACTGTATTACTATAAAGAAACAAGACTGCCAAGTAGAAGAGGAAATATATTTAAATATCAGATGAATATTATAATACGTATTCAAATCATTATATTATATAATAGATTGTATTTTTTGATAGATCACTGGTACAGAAATCCTATTTATTCAAAATTCATAATATGATAATAATAGCTATAATGTGAGATAATAACGTCGTTTAGATGAGGCCGAGTTTAAAAGCAGCAGTGAATTTGTGTTTGGTGTTCATTTAATGACCTGATTTTACGCAAGAGAAATGAATACCTTCACAGCTTGGGTGGTGCTTTTAGCTTCGCTATGCATTTCAGGTGAGAACCACACGATGCTAATGTTTTCAAATTCAACTTTAGAACCCAAATAAATAAATTTTAATATACTGTACTTTTTAATAGTTAAGAGAAACGAACAATTTATTTCTCTCATAAAAAAATCTGGTGTGATAACCACTGCACAGCACACAATTTCTCTTATCTTCGGTATTCGAAAGTTGAGATATGCTGTCACACATATATTTTGAATTTCCGATAATGCATCAGAATGTTTTGTTAGCATGACTCATCTTTTCTTTGATGAACAAAGATAAAGTGGGCTTTAAACAATTTTTACGAGAATATACGTCAACATTTTTAAAAAGTACCTAAAAAATAATTGATTATGTAATCGTCAGAGCCGATTTTCAAAAAACTTCTTTTTATTCAAAAGCTTCGTGTTGCTTGCAATAGCAGTACCTAAATTTAAAATAAAATTTCGTAGTGCCTTCTATTTATGAGAAATTATGTTCACACACTCAGACCATTTTTCAGGACACAAATTTTTTAGAATCTAAACCCCCAAAACGTGTATTTCCTTTAAAATCTCAGCATAATATTTTTGACCCAATTGCAATACTTTCTTTCTTATAGATAAGAGAAAGTAAAAAAAGTTAATAGAGGAAATAAACATCAAACACTGAAAAATTTTTTGTTTCCATAAATTAAAAGATTTTATTACGATGGCGCTTAGTCAAGGAATATCTAAACAATGTTCTAGGTAAAAAAAAATTTCAATTTGTTTCCGTGCTTTCTGAGATTTTTCCCTTTTAAATAAATACAGTACTAAAAAGAATTAAGTAAGGTATATGGATATAATACCCGGGGCGAAAAATAACTGCTGTTTTAATCCTCAGAAAAATTTGCAAAAACTCCTCGTTATACCTCAAAAAAGCTTGTGTAGAGTAATAGAAAAAGTACGGTTCCACTACTAATTATTTTTTTGAGTAAAAAACCGTAGAAGAAATTAAGGAGAAACTAGAAGTAATGTCGGGTAATGGTTGAAAAACAGTCATTTTTCTTCAGGGGACAAACTAAGGGCCGGTTGCTTCATCCTGGGTGAGTTTGTTAGCCCCGGGCTAAATGGCTTTTTTTGTAATGCAGAAACCCTCTTCCGGGGGAACAAATCATGTTCTGTTTGTGAAGTTTGCAACTCCATTAAGGCATCTTATAAAAATTATTAAAAATAAAAATTGATATTATCACCCATAATTTAAATAAATATTATTAATATACATTTAAATATAAGAATTTAATTTTTTTTTTGCTAAAATTTGAAAATTTTCAAAAAAATAAACAAGATTTATTAGTGTTCACATAACAATTAGTCAATTGTTCCAATCTTCACAACTATTTTGACAAATTGCCAGCTGTGTGGCTCAAATAAAGATAATTTCAAAAAGAAATATACCTTTTATTTTCACCTAACAAGAAGTAATATCAACTGAAAATATTCATATAAATATTTAATATCAATTTGCATTCAATTTGAAAACAAATAGTTTTATTAACAAGACATGTGCAATGCCTTAGATGAAGTTAGGAGAATATTCAACAACTTGCAATATATCCTGGATATACGAGTATAATCCTGATTGACATAAAATGAATAATAACAAAAAAACGGTAGATTCCATATTGCATTTATATTATTTTTTACATTTATATTGGTGAAGTTAGGATGCTTGAGTTCATAATACATGTTCGTACGTGTCAACCCAGGGCTAAATCTTAGCCCCACCTTTGGGCCTGGGCTAACTTTAGCCCGGACCTTGACTCCAATTCCCCATATATCTATATGAAATTACTCAAAAGTGAGGTTAACTCAGGGCTAAATATGGCGACGAGATCTGATGCAAGCGGGCCCTAGCCAATAACATATTTTATAAAATATACAACATTTCATCATTTTATTGATAAAATAAGTAGAATATAAGGTAAAATAACAAATATATGTACTTCTAGAATACTTCTTTTACCAATAAAATGATGAAATATCGTATATTTTACTATAAAAATAAAACTGAAGTGGGTTTCTGCACTACAAAAAAAGTCGGGGTTAACAAGCTCACCCAGGATGAAGCAACCGGCCCTAAGGGTTTGCTAAAAAAAAAAAAAACTGGCACAAAATTGATAATTTTTTCCCCAATTTTAAGCTTCATTTGAGCTCCATTTGTCCATGCATTATTTTGTCTGCAAATAATAAATGAGCGTGGTTTTTACATGAGCTTTTTTTGGAAAATCTTTTACCATTTTGATCTGTCCAGCTTTGTGTTATCGAATTTTTGACCATTCCTGTTCTAGACCGTTCTCTCAAAAAATCTAATCATTTATATGTTTGGTATGAATTTTATTTAAAAAGCCTTTTGCTCTCGTTAACCAATTCATTACTATTCAAAACGAATTTCAAATATTTTATCAATCAAAAAAAAAAAAAAAAAAAATCATAAAAAATGTTAATTACCCACATGATATCATATAAATAAATTATTAATTAACACATGAACAGATCAAGATTTTATGATAATTTAAGTAAATAGAATCATTAAAATAAAATTATTATTTAGCATATTGGAAATTTGAAATTCATTAGTTGGATTACGGATTTGAAATAGCTACATTTGAGTAGCTGTTTATTTTAAAATTAATATTGTAAAAGACTGGACACAGCCAGAGTCCTTTTAAATGGCCCCTCTGGCTATTTAATTAATTTTTTTTCATTTACATTTGATATGATTAGATCTTGAAAATACATATTGTAGAAATTTCATTAATTACATAAAATATTATTCTTTCTACATACTACTGCTTTATATTAACTTTATTAATATTTTTTTCCCTAAAGCGCGGACTCAGCGAGGACGAAGCTTCTCCTTTGCGTCAGCGCTTTTTTTATTTGAAATCTCACCAACACGGAGAGAGAGAGAAGAATAAATAAAAAATCCAATATTATCTTTTCAAATTAATAATATCTACATAATAGATTCAGAGGCTTCTTCTTTGTTTTACGCTTCTACTCTGATATGACTTGTTTAATTATGAATTTTTAATTTTCTTCCATTTTGGAAAAAAAAATTTTATTTTTAGACTGAGCGAACTAATATTTGGATAGCCGGAGCTTTTATGATTTAGACATCCTAAAAATTTTAGGTCCCATTCATTGCTCAAATATGCTTTTGAAAAATTTGCAGAGCATCCAAAATTCAAAGTCTCTGAATGTTTAATAAATACTGAGTAGTTTAGAGTCAAATTAATTGCCCTTTCATCCGTTTTTGTTTGCCTAGAGTTGATTAATATTGAAGGGCAACTGCACGTATATATGGACCCTGTTATGCAATGGTGTGTCAAAGACCAAACATCGATTTTTGAGAAAATCAACATTAAAGTTTTTTGTTTTCATTGGATTATATATAATTTTTGTTGTCAATTGTGCAAGTAGCATTAAATATAAATTTTTTTAGGACATATTTCATAAAAATAGCCTACTATTAATTAAAGCATTTGAAACAATATTCCGTGCTTAACTCAATTTTTAATTTTTTGGCGCCTGACACATCATTGCATAACAGGGTCCATATATACTAGGGTATAACATACAACATATCTTATCTATGTTTCATTTTTGCTTTCTCTTACCTATGTATGTATGTTTAATCTATATATAGAGAGAAAGTATTGGTTTCATGCCAAAAATTCGATGTTGAGATTTTGATGGATTTTCACATTTTGAGGTCCCCTGAACCAAATGGGTCCCGAGAAAATAGTCTGTCTGTGACTTAATAAAATATCTCATGAGCGAGAAGACCTAGGAAGTTGAAATTTTATATGTAAGTTACGTCACACAAAGCTATAAGAAATCGTGTATTAATGATAATTACAATTCGTTTTTTATAATTAATGGTGTTGTTAATTTAAATATTTACTCCAGTTGGGCTGCTTTTTTATTTCTTCATATTTTTCGATTTTTCGATTTATAACAGGTTTCAATATTCTTTCCTATTTTTGTTACACCCTGTATAATAATGAAAACAAAAGCAGCGAGCTATTAAATTCATCATAATTTAGGTCATTTATTTTTTCAATCATTAAATATCAATTGTTTTTAATATTTGATTTTCTTTTTAGGCTATTTTGTCCAGGCCGGCCAAGATTGCGTAAGTAATTTCGCTTATATTTCTCTAACTCCGAATTGAGAAGTTCAAATTCAAAATATTTAACAATCTACATTAGTATTAGCGAAGCTTCATCTTGTCTAAGTTAACTTGAACCCTTCCAAATATTCGCAAGAATAATTGAAGAGAAATATTTCATTATAATTATTTGTATTTTTTTCTAGCGAGACTACAAGATTGATATGGAATTTGGAAACGTGACCAGTTATAATAAGGATATCATTGAGAGTGCGAGTATTGATCTAATTGAAGAAGATGACACTGGTCGCTATCTGATGGATGGCGTTATGAATTTGGCTGCTGAATATCCTACAGATTCTCTGGTATCTTGGCGTTTTACAAATTTTGTATTCTGAAAGCTAAACATATTCATATGTATGATCTCTTTAGGTAGATATGGCTATTTTGGAATTAAAAGATGGTGACTGGCAGGAACAGTCAAAGAAAGAAGACGTGAATGTCTGCGATTTCCTTGAAAAGTTCATTACTATAACCACAGATATTGGCAAGTCTGGTACTTTCCCAAAAGAATGTCCTATTCCTAAAGTAAGTTGAAAACGAAATTTTATCTTTTTTTTCTAAAAATAAGATGTAATTGAACCAATATAACATTCAATTCTCTTTTTAGATGGAAATCAAAGTGGACAAATATTTTGTGGACGAATGCATTTTCCCCCCTGTAATGGCGAGACTCTCTTTGAGATTCCACATTGTTTTCAAAAGCAAAGAAGATAAATCGAAACTCTTTGAAATATACCTTCAAATTAAGATTAGGGACAATCTCGCAAGTGCTAGCAAATAAAAATTCAAAAATGTATCAATTTATTATTTGAAAATAAAAAAAAATTGATTTATATAATTTTTTTAATTTAACCCAATAATAATTCGAGATTGGATATGACCTTCGCTCCCTCTAGCTAAATGCCACAGATCATAATCATTGGCGTCATTTGGAGGTGGGTGGGGGGGGCAGGGGGCATCCCCCCAAGAGCTCTGATTTTTTTTAAATTTTATATTATTCTAAATAAAATATTTCAGACAATATATGTCAAATTACTGTATTAACTGCAAGTCTTTTCCAACAATTGTTAGTGCATTCCCTTCTTTTTTCTGGTTTCTCCAACAAAACAGTTAAAATATATTTAAATTTTGTTGGCTATCATTTAATGGTGTTAATTGACATTAGATGACAAAAAAAGAATTAGGCAGATTCGTATCTATCTATAACATTTTTTTTTTTAGAAAATATAAAATAGACTATAGATTTTTTTTTAAAGATTTCTGTCAATCAAAAAAAAAAATTCGCTCTCTCTCTTTTTTTCATTGGATTATTTGTTGGATTGAATGCTATTTTTTCAGCGAGATGTGATATGTCCATTAAGTTTAATAAAATTGACAACAACAGGTGACGGAGTGTTAGATTTGCTTTTCTTAAAAAGCTTCCTCGTTTTTTTCCAACTACATCCTTCCTATCTTTCTACTTGACCTCGATATCTTTCTTTTTTCATTGAGAGAAAAAAAAACAAAATTCCTGTCATTTTGACACTTAAAATCGATAGTGACACCATGGTAAAGAGTAATAATAAAAGCTACAGAATGAATTTAAATATGTTACTTCTCAATGGAGAACAGAGCTTTAATAAAAAGAAGTCACATCTTATTTTAATGGTACATGACGTATAAAAACATTTCTTTTTCTACAGGTTGAAAAGTTAAAATAATATATTAGACAAATAAATTTAGTAGAGTGGTTAATTTCTTAAAAAAAAAAAAATAATAAATAAATATAGCTTACCTCTACCAATTTAATTAAATTAGCTAGAGGCGATAGGGAAAGTTCGATGGTGATAACTAGAGACCGAAAAAAAGCATAAAAAAATGGAAAAAAAAGTGCTTAAAAAGCATAAAAAACTTGAATAAAAAGTTGTTAAATAAGCATAAAAGTTGAAAAAAGCATCTCATAAGCAATTTTTACTCATACCAATGGCGTATACAAATTTTTTTTAAAGAAACTAAATTTATTCCGCCCTGCCCTGCGAAAAATTTTGTTTTTGCGGAACCAAATTTTTTCACCCTGCGGAAAAAAGTTTTTTTTACAGTGCTATATTTTTTCACCCTGCGGGGTTTTTGAAAATTTTTTTTTTTTTGGGGGGGGGGCCGGCCTCCCCTTCCCTCCCCCTTATATACGTCCCTGGTGTATGCGTGTGGAATGGGAAAAAAGTGTGTTTTTAATAAAAAAAAACAAAAAAATTATAAATATTAGTAAAATAAGTTCAAATAAGCACGAAAGGGAAAAAAAGCATGAAAACTCAAAAAAAGCAAAAAAGCATAAAATGCAATCTCAATGCACTTAGTTTTTCCTAATTCGTATGAAATTAAATATCTAATGGTTGCTTATAAAATTGAGCAATAAGCATTTTGCTTAAAATCCGTCTCTAGTGATAACTGAGAAGACAGTCAATAAAAGAACAAACTTTGCTTTCTTCAATTCTATTAATGTTTCAGCATTCTTCAGGACTTTTAAATAATAAAACAATTATGCGGGCCTATTTATAAAAAATCTATAGAAATAATATCTGCTATTTATTTAGGTAGAATTGTTTAAAATTAATCAAAAACTTTAGAGAGAAGGATGAAGATAAATAAAAATCTGGAGATGATTTTCAGGCCAATTTATTTGGATTATCTCCCCCCCCCCGCGATGAGTCAACGTTTCGGAGTCCAAACGTCTTCTTCTTCAGGACCATACGGACTTGAGAATCAAATATGCCCTCAATTTTATCATAAGAAATTGAAATTCTATCGCGAGTGCATATATACTCAAAGGTGATGGGGCCAGACGAAGAATGATTTGATTTTAAATAACCAGCGATATAATTTAATATGATTTAAGATCAAATCATTCTTCATCTGGCCCCATTACCTTTGAGTATATATGCACTAGCGATATAATTTCAATTTCTTATGATAAAATTGAGGGCATATTTGATTCTTAGGCCCGCATGGTCCTGAAGAAGGAGTCGTTTGGACTCCGAAACGTTGACTCATAGCGGGAGGAGATAATCCAAATAAATTAACTTGAAAATTTTTATTTTTATTTTATTTATTTATTTATTGGCCTTCGGCATTTGTATGCCATTTTGGCCACCAGTCATTAACTTGAAAATCATTTCTAGATTTATTTATCTATCTTCAGCCTTCTCAATAATATCCACCTATCTCTATCCAAAAACTTTAGGTGATATGTTTCAATATACTGTACACGTAGGGGCCTATAATTATTTTTTGGTAATCTTATAAATATTTGATACATATTTAGATACTAAAAAAAAATTTGAAATTTTAGCTTTTTAGTCTGTCCTCTGTGATTTTGGTTTATATGTAATAAGGTTCTGATGATGATATTTTAACATCGAAATGTAGCCTACCATCTATTGCAATACAAGAGACTAAAGCCCGGTAGTTAGGCAGCCCAATTGGCAGCTTGTCTGCGTGAGAAACCTGACAATAGGCTGAACGAACCTTTTTAACAATTGAATAACCATAAAAATTGATCTTTTTAATATAATTTTAAAGATATATTGTGTATCTTATCTTATATAGTGACTTATGTTATATAGTGTATGTTTGTAGAGATGTTTAGTACTGTGTTTATATGTAAAATGTTTTTCATTGTCAGTGTATTTTATATAGTGTATATTTTTATAGACATCTATGTTTGATATAGTTTAATATAAAGCATTTTGTAATAATATTATATTGTATACAAGACAGGGCCGAATGGCTAGCGCCAAAAGACCGAGAATAAAGAAAAAAAATAAATAAATTTAAAATAACAGTTATATTGAAATAAAAATTAACTGAATGTTTTAATCAGAAAAAGTTTAGTGAGCGTGTGCCATTTGGGCTGCCTAACTCCCCGGCTTTAGTCTCAATAATATTGCAATGGATGATATAATCCAATGAGATGAAATATAATTCACTTACTTAACTCTATTGTTAGTTAATATTTGAGTAAAAAAAAAAAAAAACATAAATCAAAATAAAACTTTTTTAAACTAAACCTCGTTTGTTTACTTTTAACTAATTTTTTAACGCCATATTGACATACATATTTTTCGATTTTTAACAACATAAAATTCCAGACTTTGATAATAAATAAATTATAAAAAAGTGGTGGGGGTAAAAATATAAAAACTTCTCGTGAAGTTGATGCTTGAATTGAACTTTAGTTAAATTATTCTTACAATCGTTTAAATATTTAGAGAGACTTGATTCGTTTTTTTGAAAAATGTTTTCTTCCCTCGTGGCAACATTTTTTTGATATCAAAAATATTTTAATTTATTTATTTTTCAGGCAGTCAGTATTTTAAAGGAAAATCTCTTAGAATTTACATAAATGTACATACAAGTAATAATGTATATACTGTATTTCCATAAATTGTAAGGTGTAGTTGCTTAGCGAAATTCAGCCAAGCAAGTTCTTCTCTCTCCTCTCCGTCGTTCTCATCAATTCATAACCCTTGCTTTCCGTTGCTATTAATTAACCTTGTTGACGTAATTAAAGTTGAATTAATTAAGAGGACTGATATTGCTAATCGCAACAGACATAAATATTATTATTATGTCTCTCTGTGTTGGATTTCTCCCGTAAGCGAAACGAATCAATAGGAAAACGGGATGTTAAAAAAAAAATAATTATCAATAGACAATTTAATTTGAAATCCCTGGATTGAATTAACGAATGGAATAACAAACACAAATTACACTTGTTTATTTTAACTGGGCAAGGATTTTGAAAACAAAAAGTTTGTGTGCTTTTTTCACTTTGCATTAAATTGGATTTACTTCAGGCATATTATTTAATATTTATATTTAGAATTAAAAAAAAAAAAAAAACTTTCATTATATAGGCTAATAATATGAAAAAAAAAAAAAATTATTCGCTTCTACACAACCTCGTTATTACTTTATTTTATTTAGTAACTAGCCGCGTCGCCTCCCCCCCCTGGACCCCCCTCCAGCTGGCTCGGGCCCGCCTGCGGCGGACCCTCGCCTTTTCTTATTTATGAGTAGGGCTGGTAATGGATTTTATTACCGACCTCGATAATGAAAAAAACCGGTTTTTCTCGAAAGTCGGTAAAAATTTTTTACCGCCCGCGAAACCAAAGTTTGCCGCCGCGGAACATTTTTTTTTTCGCGGAACCAAAATTTTTCCCCGTCCGAAAAAATATTTTACCTTTTTTAGAGACGCCAATTTTTTGCCGCCCGCGGAACAGAAATTTGCCGCCGCGGAACCAAAGTTTGCCGCCGCGGAACATTTTTTTTCGCGGAACCAAAGTTTGCCGCCGCGGAACATTTTTTTCGCGGAACCAAAGTTTGCCACCGCGGAACATTTTTTTTCTCGCGGAACCAAAATTTTTACCGACTTTCGAAAAAAAAACCGGTTTTTACCGAATTAGAGGTTCGTTACCGCGTTTTCGGTAAAAAATTTTTACCGGTTTTTACCGGTAAACCGGTTTACCGTCCAGCCCTATTTATGAGAACCCGTGGCGCCCGCCTTTGCATATAGACAGGGGGCTTCGCCCCCTGGACCCCCGCCAGCTGGCTCGGGCCCGCCTGCGGCGGACCCTCGCTTTTTCTTAATTATGAGAACCCGTGGCGCCCGCCTTTGCGTCTAGACAGGGGGACTTCGCCCCCCCTGGACCCCTTTCCAGCTGGCTCGGGTCCGCCTGCAGCGGACCCTCGCCCTTTCTTCTTAATTATGAAAAAAATTATCATTACTATTCCAATCCAATGCCTGCTTGAGGATTTGTTTACATTCATGGAATACACAAATGAAAAGAATACTTAAATATTTCTCTATACATTTCCTATGGGAGAAATCGTAACTTTAAAAATTAATAACTCAAAAAGTTATGGGAATTTCGGGATGAAAATAATTTTCCTGTAATCCCGAGAAGGTCCTCTTTATGCATAAAAAATTTCATTTCAAAATTCCAACTGGAAGTTGCCTAAATAGAGCGTGACAGACAGACAGACAGACGGACATTAGTGAATTATATATATATGATTCTGAGGGATTTTTGAGACCGCCTTTTTTATAGATAACAGATAGCAATGCTCTTCTTCCTCTTCTTTCTTAGCCTTAAACCCCCGGTGTGGGGTCGGCGGTTCATGGGAGAAGGAATAGAACAGGTCGGCCCGTCGCACGGTCTGACGCTTGTTGAAAATATCGAAGAGAAGAGACTGACATACAAAGAACAGAAGTACTGCCAGTCCCAGCTAGGGCAGCTCGTGGTCGCCACCCACGTACCCACAAGATGTGAGCCCCTGAGCTAACCATGTGACAATCTATCAATTGGATTAATTCAAATTTTTTATCGCAGCCATTAATCATGGTAGCCTATTACATTCCAAATGTACCATTAAAAAAAAAAACAAATAAAAAGTCAGATGTTTACAAAAATCGTCTCAAGGGACCTCCATTATGCTTTTCTATTTAGAATTAATTTATCTCTCTCTCTCTCTCTCTCTCTCCATTTTGTTTCAATCTGTCTCCGAAGGAATTTTATTTTGCCTGAATATAAAATGAATAAAATTCCTTTGGGAGATGGAAATTGTCCTCCGGCTCGTTTTAGAAATAAAATTATATAGCTTTTTTTTTACAAATAAATGCTTATATCTAATTATATATTGAGCAAAATGTACATTTAGTATTTCTTATCATTTTATTGTTATTTGTTCTTCACTAGTTTTTCCTTTGTCTTCCCTCCTGAGGCAGGAGAGTTAAATAAAATATAAATTTACAGAATAATATTATAGAGAAGGATGAAGATAAATAAAATCTGGAGATGATTTTCAGGCCAATTTATTTTGATTATCACCTTCCGCGATGAGTCAACGTTTCGGAGTCCAAACGACTCCTTCTTCAGGACCATGCGGGCTTTGGACTCCGAAACGTTGACTCATCGCGGAAGGAGATAATCCGAAATAAATTGGCCTGAATATCATCTTCAGATTTTTATTTATCTTCATCCTTCTCAATAATATCCACCACGTTTGACTAAAAGTTGGTTTTATTCCTCCCGACTCCAATGAATTAATTAAATCTATGAGTTAAAATAAAAACAAAAAAAACAATCTCGAGTAAATTGTGGTTTAGATTACAATGTTTAGGCCACTCGCTTTGGCCTTCTTCAGGTATAATTCAGAGAATATCACAGAGTCTAGAAATTTACATTTGAACTGTTCTGAATTTCTAGACTTTAGGCTCTTCTCTGAACTATACTTGAAGAAGGCTGCAGAATGAGTAACAAAAACGTTCCATCTTATAAAAATAAAGAAAAGCTTACCCGTACTTAATTTTAATTAATAACACAGATATGAAAGCTTCAACTCTTAAATTAATGTACAGCATTCAAGATTTCCTATTAAATCCCGAATTGTATTACACTAAACCAGAATTATGTGATTAATTTCTGAAGATTTGGGGAGGATTATCTCATTAATCTCTATATAATTAATAAATAATAAATTACAATACATATACAATATTTAAGATATATAATATCAGCCTGTGCTGTGGTCTAGTGGTAAGGGCAAACCGAGTACAATCCGTGGTTCAACCCCCGGCAGCACACCCTTACTTTTTTCGGGTATATGAATTAATAAATATTTAATTATATATATCTCATTAATGTTTTTTTTTCAGTATGATAAAAAAACTTTATGCTTTTTAAATTCTTTGTAGATAATAATGTTAAAAAAATGTAAGAAAATATTTTCTTAACTTTGCTTTTATTTAAATTAAAAAAAGTAAAAAAAGAAAAGATTAATGATACTTTTCTTTATCCAGTTAGATAATCTTTTAAATTTGTTGATAATTTCCATCATGTTTATTGGGTTAATTGCATCACTGATGGTTGTATTTCAATTATTAAATGATTAAATTTTAGCCACCAAAAACCCCTCCCCACTTGGCAACAGTAACGCTAGCACACAATAAGAGCAAGTCCTCTAATGGCCCGCAGGAAACAATTAATTACGCTAATTAAATTATGTATCGGCCCCTTCCTATCGCTCATTCGGGTGCAAGTGGTCATTGGGGACGTGGGAGGATGCACCTGAGACCTGAGAGACCAACCATCCGGACCAGCAAGCACCAGCCAACCTTCCGAGCCCCGCCATTATATTCTACTCAATTAAAGAGGGAAAATAGTTCAATAGGAAAATAGAGCTAAACTCAATCAATAAGATAGGGTCAAATTATACCAGATGGATTGCTCCAAAATTGTATTTGTTTCTACGTGAAGGGAAAGACTGGGAAAGGAAATAATGCCAATCTTATCTCTCAATAGTGTCTTTTACAATGGTGGGTAAATTCCAAAAGTGCAGTTCAAAATGAATTTTTTTTTTAATTTTTTGGGACTTTTATTAACTGATAAATTAATATTTTGTCTTGATTTAGAAAAATCTGGTGTGACTGGCGCACAGCACACAACTTTCTCTTACCTTCGGTAATCGAAAGTTGTGTACTGTGCTTGTCACACCAGATTTTTTGTGTCGACATGTATTTAGTTCCCGGCAGTAGGGAATATTTGAATTCAGATGTAATAAAAATTGAGTATAAATATTTGTAGTTATATTTTGTTACCATGGCAACCATTTCTCCTATCTTTCCTAAGAAGCACAAGAGTAAAGTGTGCTTCAAACAATTTTGAGGGCAAAACGAGAATATACATTTGAAAGAGCATCTAAAAAATAATTGATTTTTGAATTTTAATCAAAATCGTTAGAGCGAATTTTGAGAAAATCGAAAAAAGCTGAAAAAGTACATCAGTAAAGTACTAGTAGTCTTTGGCCGATTTTGATTAAAAGCTTATTTTTCCGGTCCCGGGGGTGTTTAACTTAAATATGAAATTTCAGCCTCATAGCTCAATTCCTTCATGCTTAAAATTTGACACACACCCACCCACCCACCCACCCACACACAGACAGACCATGTCGCGAAAACCACTTTTTGGATTCAGGGGACCAAAACGTGAAGATCCATCAAAATCTCGACATCGAATTTTTGACATGAACCAATACTTTCTCTCTATATATATATTACATATATACATAGGTAAGAGAAAGTAAAAATTGGATGCAGAATTAAAAAAAATTCATTAATGAAAATGAAATTCCAATTTTTGAAATAATGGTACTTCCTGTGAGCACTTCAGTAGCTTAATTGATGTTACAAGAGATGAAAGAGGATTAGGCAATGCAAATACAATAAAGGCTAACATTCTTCATAAAATGCTGTCCTAATCATTTTTATTGGATTTTATTTATATTATTAAAATTTTGAAATAATTCGTGTCCATCCCTGATATGTACAATATAACTATTAAGTCTACCCTATGGGATGCGGAAACGATTTTGAATTGCTGCGAGACTCCAAGTACACTGTGTCAAAGTTTCGATTTGTGTCACCAGAGGCGTAGCTAGGAGAAGGCCTATGAGGAACCAAACCCCCCGCCACTTTAATTCCGAAAAATTATAAAGTAAAATAAATATATAGACATATGGTCAAAATTTTAAATAGGTCTATTGTTCAAAATAATAAAAATCTGGTGTGACTGGCGCACAGCACACAACTTTCTCTTACCCTTCGGTAAGAGAAAGTTGTGCACTGTGCTGGTCACACCAGATTTTTTGTGTCGAGATATATTTAGTTTCCCATAGCACCTTAGTTTCAAACTTGCATTTTAAATGTTGATTGCTTGAAATAAACTATGGTTATTTTTCAAAATTTTAATCTCATATTTGGACATTTTATACACAATATAGATTCGTAAATAAATACAAAATTTCATAAGAATTGGAAAAAAAAATTTTAAATGCGTAAAAAAGTTCCAAAGGGGACCCCCTTTTGAATCGAAATTAACATACAAATCCCTATAGGAAATTAACATTGGCCAAATGCGAAGATAAGGTAGAAAAATTTAAAACGCGTAGAAAGAGAGAAGATAGTTTTGTGAGAGAGAGAGATATATATGTTTTCTCCGAAAAAAAAAAAATGGGTGTTTAAATAATAATTGATTTTTAATCTAATAAAAAGAAAAAAGATTTAAATTCGGTTACCATGGCAACCATTTATTTCTCCTATCTTTCCTATGAAGCACAAGAGTAAAGTGTGCTTCAAACAATTTTGAGGGCAAAACGCGAATATACATTTGAAAGAGCATCTAATAAATAATTGATTTTTGAATTTTAATCAAAATCTTTAGAGCGAATTTTGAGAAAATCGAAAAAAACTGAAAAAGTACATCAGTAAAGTACTAGTACTTTTTGGCCGATTTTGATTAAAAGCTTATTTTGTCGGTCCCGGGGGGTGTTTAACTTAAATATAAAATTTCAGCCTATTAGCTCAATTCCTTCATGCTTAAAATTGAACACACACAGACACACACACACACACACACAGACAGACAGACAGACAGACAGACAGACCATGTCGCGAAAACCACTTTTTTGGATTCAGGGGACCTCAAAACGTGAAGATCCATCAAAATCTCGACATCGAATTTTTGACATGAAACCAATACTTTCTCTCTATATATATATTACATATATACATAGGTAAGAGAAAGATTGGAAAACAGGATCTAACTCGCTTTATGAAAAATATATTTATCAAATCTTTAAAATGAAAAATAAAAACTCTTCCTCCCTAACAATTCGACATTTGAAAAGATTTTTCCGCTCTGCGCCCCCACCCCCCCCCCTAAAATTTTATTTTTTTTATTTTTCATTCGATTTTAATAAAATTTAAAATGACGCTTTCTTAGGGTGTAAATAATTGAAAAATGGTATTTTAGACATCAGAAAGTTCAATCACCCCCTGACCCCCCTGAAATTTATTTTTCATTCGATTTTAATAAAATTTAAAATGACGCTTTCTTAGGGTGTAAATAATTGAAAAATGGTATTTTAGACATCAGAAAGTTCAATCACCCCCTGACCCCCCTGAAATTTATTTTTCATTCGATTTTAATAAAATTTAAAATGACGCTTTCTTAGGGTGTAAATAATTGAAAAATGGTATTTTAGACATCAGAAAGTTCAATCACCCCCTGACCCCCCTGAAATTTATTTTTCATTCGATTTTAATAAAATTTAAAATGACGCTTTCTTAGGGTGTAAATAATTGAAAAATGGTATTTTAGACATCAGAAAGTTCAATCACCCCCCTGACCCCCCTGAAATTTATTTTTCATTCGATTTTAATAAAATTTAAAATGACGCTTTCTTAGGGTGTAAATAATTGAAAAATGGTATTTTAGACATCAGAAAGTTCAATCACCCCCTGACCCCCCTGAAATTTATTTTTCATTCGATTTTAATAAAATTTAAAATGACGCTTTCTTAGGTGTAAATAATTGAAAAATGGTATTTTAGACATCAGAAAGTTCAATCACCCCCTGACCCCCCTGAAATTTATTTTTCATTCGATTTTAATAAAATTTAAAATGTTGCTTTCTTAGGGTGTAAATAATTGAAAAATGGTATTTTAGACATCAGAAAGTTCAATCACCCCCTGCCCCCGCCCTGAAATTTATTTTTCATTCGTTTTTAATAAAATTTAAAATTACGCTTCCTTAGGGTGTAAATAATTGAAAAATATATTAATCAAATATTTAAAAAAAAAAAATAAAAACTCTTTTTCATAATTAATTAAAATACATTTATCTGGACAACTCTTAGTCATATCCCGAGACGCCGCCTGCCAGG